>VYZP01079029.1:2591-52719 GCA_013400635.1 Hypocryptadius cinnamomeus | reverse complement strand
GGTTATATCACACGCTCACTACAGGAAAGGCATGAGCATTTGCCTGCATTTCTCTGTGCTTGGATAACCTCACCAATGGTATCGTTCTTGAAGGTATGTATACAATTCCTTAAGATTGTTTTTTATCATGGAAAAATAGAAACGGAACATTTCCTGTATTTATTCTTTTAAACAATGATAGTGAAATTCAGAAATTGGCAAAGATACTATTTAATTACTTATTGAGAACTGAGATGTTAAAAATACAACATCATCACAGTAAAAGCAATAGTAGTGGTAAAAACAACACCAAAAATAATGATTTTAACAAATAATACAGGGAGTCTTGGGGATCCCCTGCAGTGTGATGGAGGGTGCTGTATCTCACTGCCAGGGGACAACATACCCTGTCATATGGCTGCTCTGCAAAGAGAAGGGAGACAGTGACAGTCTGGTTTGCCAGAACTCCCACCTGTGACTTCAGGGAAAAAAAAAAAATTAATTTTCTACATTTTCTGGTTAATCTCAGTGGGTTTTTGAAAAGCCATGAGTTTCATACCCTACATTGTCCATGTTCATACCACTACTTCAGGACTGTAAACTTGACTCTGCCTTGGTACCTCCTTTGGCTGTAAGAGATCCAGGATTTTACTCCTTATTTTTAATTTTCCTCAAGACTTTGAATCAAAGACTAGAATGGCACTTCTTTTTTACAGTTTCAGTGTTTCACTAATGGTGGTTTCTTCTCTTACTACATTCAGGACAATTGACTGCTTGTGATAGCTCAGACACCTATTACAACACGCAATAGAAGACAACCCAGGGCAAGCTGTGCTTTGACAGGGGAGCAGGGGACTGCACTCCCACTGCTCAGCTCAAGATTCTGCTCTGCCACCCCTGAAAGCTGATTTAAGAGTGGGCTAGTGTCAAAAGAGGTGGTTTCATCTTTCCTCAGTCACCTTTCAGCCTGCCACTGGCCTCACGTTGTTGTGGTGTCCCTCAAACTGGTACCAGTGTTCACATGGCCAGGCAATGAGCTGGATCCCACAGTTTATCTGCCTCAAAGATGAACTTGACTTCTGTACTGCCAGTGACAGGTTAATTTCCAGCAGCTGACTGCACAAAGGAAGGACTGGGTCAAGGGAGGAATTAGAGAGAGTAAGGAGAAGCAAGTGAGGTCTACAGGACAGCCAGTTTAGTCAAAAACAGCTTATGTGTTGATTTTAAGAGACCAAGAGAAAATAACACGCTTTCAGAGCATGGCTTGCAATTGCTAGTATTGTTAAAGGGCATTTCCCCCTCTCTGTTAAGTTTGCACTTCCAAAATATGCTATTAAATAAACAACTAAATGTACCATAAAATTATTGACTCTGTTTTTCTGCACTTTACTGTTCTTTGATTCTCAAATAAAGCACAAAAGAGAAGACATAGAGGGAATTAAGGAAAAGAAAGAGAAGATAAAGGAGTTTAAAAATGGATCTTTGACCTGAAAAGCAGTGACGAGAAGAGAATTTTCTCTTCAGTTTATGGAAATTACAGTCTGCTGCCTAGATAGAGATAACTCTGCAATGTAACTTCATTCTTGCTGAGCTTTTCTTTCCTTTAATCCCGCTGACTAGAAACAGTCTATTTCTGTACTGTAAGCATCTTCAACTGAAAAGCCTTAATTGAATTTTTCTAGACAGGAATAATCTTGAGATTCATATGTGTGACTACTACTTTCTGGCTCCATAGAGAGAATAAAATTTATAAATCAGGTACTGCAGTTTGTCTGCATTTCATCTGCTGGGAAAGGGAGAGTGAGAAAGATTCCTTGTGGAGATTCATCTAATAACAAAATTATAAATGAGATGCTTGCATGACAGCAGCAGTTGTGAGATGAAAAATGCAATGTGGAGTACAAAAATGCATAGCTAGCTCATGAGCTAGTCATAGCTGGCTTAATTTCACCGAAGTTGCTGAAATTGTGCTTGTATTTTCTTCCTGCTGAAGAGCAGAAAAGTGAAGAGCGTGCATCAACAACAGAGTAAGATGTATTTTGCAGACTTAGATAGATATTGGGCTGACGTGCCTGGAAGAGAAAAAAGAGAAGACTGTAGATAGTTTTTCTCAATTGTAGGGAATTACTGACACAGACTGACACACCACAGACAAATGATTTAAACCCTGCAACATCTCTGTAGGAAAAGATGTAGAAATTGCTAACAATGGTGAAAGGGTTGGCAAGACAAAATGCTGCAACACTGCAAGAAGCACTTCATTATGCAGCCCTATGGCCATGGTTATCTGCACAATAAAAAGCCAAGTTGATTGTTTTTGCACTGTCTCTGTGCACTTGCAGGGGCTCTGACCATGGCTCATGAGTCCCAGCAGGGCTTTCCCTGCTGCACCTCCAGTGGCTGCAGCCAGTGTAAATCCATCCACCACAAAAAAGTCTTGCTCCCCCCTATGATACATTTGTCAATTTTTAATCTCCAGTGTTAGCAATAATTTTTCTCAAATGTCTTTTTAGTTTTCACATGTGTTTTTCGTTGTTGTCTTCCCTCTGTTTCTGTCTTAAAGGCAGAAAGTCCCTTGGCTCTCTGCAGCTCTTGGTGCAGAGTTTTCAGAAGGTGTAAATCATGGAAACAGTGGCCCAGTGCAATGCCAGTTATGGGTATCACAGATTTGTCAGCAGTAGGTCACATACCTATTCCTGTAATGTTGTTGTAAAATAACAGATGCTGGCCATGCCATCACATTTGATGTTTGGTGTCAGGGTTGTTTATATGACAGAGCAGAGCAGCCAGGCAGTATCTCCCACCTGTGGCTGCATCAAAAAGCAGGGCAGCAACATGGGGAAACCAACGGGGACAGAAAATTATGTCCTCTCTTTAAGTCTTTTGTTAATTTCCACATGCAATAGAACAGAGGCCATTTGACAAGAAGCAGTGTGGTATCTGTAGCCAGAGCAGCAAGCTGGGACCCACATAAAGACATGGGTTTCTGTCTCAAGTAAGCTGCTAGTACATGGCTGAAGAAGCAGGATTTTAGGCCATCTCTCCCCTAGCGTTCGGTCATGGGAAATTAGACCAGTGATGCCAAAACAATTTTGCTTGGGCAGTAAAATAATTTTGAGCACCTCCCTCCAGTATTTATTTATTTATGTATAAATAAATGTAGGACTGTACTAATATCACAGCAGTAGAAATAAAACTAGGATGAGATAAAGGTAATGTTTAAAATTTTTTTTTAAATTTAATTAATTAATTAATGCACAAACATTATTTTCTTTCTGCCCCCTCATGTCCTGTATTGTGCAGCCTTGATGTGTACACACCCTGCTTTGGAGAGCACCAGTTTAGACAGCCCCCACACTCCTTGTGACACGAAACCCTCCCTGGAAAGCAATGTCTCCCTCTTCCCCACAGAAGGCCATGGGTGTTTGCCCTGCATTTGGCCACCTTCTCCTCCTCACCCACGTGGGTCAGAGCAGAGCTGTCATCACCTTTAGAAATCCTGTGCCTTGGGCACCTCTGTTAACTGCTCTAATGTTGCTCATATCAGATTGATACAATCACTTAAGCAGCAGGTGCAGAGTTGTAATTACATCCATGTCATGTTCAGCCTGCACAGCACACAGATGTGTTGTTTTTCTGCTCGATACACACATCTGTTCAAATTATTCTAAAGCACTGGAGTCAGTGAAAAGTATCAAAGTATACTTTTTTGAATTTTTGTACAACTAGTGTTCAGGCACTAAACTTTGCCAGACCTCTCCATCATTCACTTTATCCTGTAGAAGAAGCAGACCTCACCTCTCTTCTGGAAATATTTTCCACGTTCTACTCTAAGCCTAATGCCAGCACTGTTCATAGCTCCACCACAATGTGCAGACACTTTCCACAAAACCAAGCAACAGAAAAGCGAAGGCTAACACATTCATGTACCTGCTCCAGCCTCTCCAGACCTGAGGAAAATTGGTCTGAGCACCTTCCTGAGTTCAGGAAGCAGGTCCTGTCCTTCACAAGGGGGCAAAGCCTTTGGCTGTCATCAACCCTGGCTTTCTTCTTACATCATTTTGCAGCCTTCTGCTGTTCTTCTGTCTGCCAACTCTAACCCTAGGACCAAACAGGTCCTGTCACCTCAGTGACAGCCTGGGCAGAACTTGCAGCAACAGTCTCCCTTTTCTTTGCTTTTAGGGTTATTGCTTTGTGTAGGTTCCACGGGAAATCAAATTCTGGGTATTCCCTCTGCAAATGCTAAGGGTGCTTGGCTCTGATCTGTGCCAGAGCTGTCCCTCACCCCCTCAGCTCTGCAGGAGGCAGCCCTCACCATGGTTTCAGGATCCAGTGGGTGAAAAATATCTGGTTATCTTCAGGAGCAAGGGGTTTTAATTTCTTTCTCAGGAGATTTTGAGCCAAATTACAGTTTCTGTGAGGGTTATAAAAAATTCTTGCAAAGCCCAGAAGTTTTTCATGCATTTAGTAGGGTTTGACCGCCACCAGAACTGTGGATAATGGTGATAACTGAGGGGTTTTGTTGCCTGCAGCTTTGACTTGGCTTGTGGGCTGTCATTCAGATGAGGGCTAGGGGTTTATTTGGGGTTTGAATCAAGCAAACCAAAGCTTTCAAACCCCCCAGTGGAGACCTCACTCTGCAGGAGGCCGAGCTAGGGAGAAGGCTGGGATGACTTGTGTCAAAAGCCTTTTCTCACCTTTTTGCAGTCTGAATGCTGTGATGTACCTCAGGGATGCTTCTGAAAGGTGATCCCAAATTTAGGGTTGAACCCCATGGGGAAAGAAGACTAAAGGTCTCACCAAATATCCACACCTGCAATCCTCATAGTTGCTGATATCCTCTAAAATCCAATAACATACTGAGGCTGTTTGCTCTGGTCTGTGGCAGCTGAGAGGTTATGAAAGTGCTGCCTTCAATTACAGCCCATCTTTTCTCTCTTTTCTCCTGTGTAATACTCTGCCTGGATGGATTTAAGGGCAGAGTGCTGGGAAATCAATAGCCTCAGGAATGAAAGTCATTGCTGGCATTTATATAAACTGCAGTCTAGAGAAGGAAAGGAGCTGAAAGCATTAGACAAGTCTTTGTTCTTTTCCTTTCTTGCTCCTCCTCAGTGTGTTACTCAGGCCAGGTTAGGATTTCTTCTAACTGGAAGTTCAGAAGACTGCATGCCTGGGAAGGCAGATTGCTCCTGGGTGGGGCTGGCCAGGGGAAGATTCCCCATTCTATTTGTGGGAATCAGAATCCTTTGTCTGCTGGAGCAATAACTGGTTCCCTCCTTATTTATTCCAGGCTAGTGTTGGAGTTATTTATGGTTTTCCCTGGAGTCAGGCAAACCTGGAAACATTGGAGAACAACTAAGTCCTCTCTACAACCTCTTTAAAGCGACTTTTGTAGCAAGGCAAAGCCAATGGCTGTGTTGCTCAGCCTATTAGAAATTAACAAGGCAAAGCAACACTGCTGCTGTTGATGCTAAGGTTCAGAAAATATGCCTTGAAATGATTTTCCAGGAAAGTTTTAATTTTTCCTTCTTGAGAAGTATTTATGACAGGAGTTAAATTTGTAAAAAGAAAAATGTTTGTCTTTGGCAGAGCTATATTCATTCAGTATCTTAGAAGAGTAGTTTCAGTAGAGGACACTCAGGTAACACTCCAGTTTGACTACTTTATTAAGCAGTCAGTTAATTTCTTTCAAGATAATGGTAAAATGATAAACTTTGTCATTATTACATAAGGAACAGGCAAGACTCAGTCTCTTTGGATTTTAAAGTGGCCATAAGAGAGTAACATCCCTTATGTTTAACAGCTTTCATGGATACCACTGTTTTAATGGCTGTATCATTAAAGAAGGTATCTTTTAGGTGAAAATATCAAACTCTGAAATTCTAAGAGGATGTCCTGTTTGTCCTCTGTTTATAACATTTTTATGGCATATGTTAATAATTCAAGATGAAAAAATAATTATGGTTAAAATTCTACTACTTCCTGCATAAAAGCAGTTTATTGACCTTTCTAAAGCCTTTATTTCCATTTTTTTATTAGCTTACCCATGTGTTCTGTTGGAAGTTAAGGTTCAGAAATTCCTGATGCAAAGCATAACTTCTTTTTCATATGACCTGAATTGCCCTGAGTCCACTGAAAATTCAGGAGGGAGAAAACAGAAATAACAAACTAATGGTGTAGCATTTCTCAGGTGCATAGGATATGCCTGGAGCAGCAGGCAGTACAGGTCATACACAGTAGAGTCTGTTCTGCTATCAATTATATTTTGGGACTATTTCCACTATGCAGAGGCCTGTCATGAGAAAACAAGGATGAACACTGACTGTGAATACTGTCAAGAGATGTGTTCTCAATGGCACTTTACATCCAGAAATGCACAAATGCTTCATGTGCCTCAGTCCTTATGGTGCTACCTACCCATAAAGGTGGGGAAATGGAGGAATCAGAGGCATTGCCTCAAGTCCCCTGCTCTGAATTCCAGTTTCTGCTCACCCCTCCAGGAGTCAAAAAGGCAAATGGAGAAGACAGCTTGTAGGCACACAAACATTGTCCTGGTTTTGACAGCTGCCACGTGCTGCCAGACACTCAGCCTGATGCATTTTCAACCATCTGACGTGCGTGACACAATGCCAGTTCTGCGGTCCTGCTCCTCTAGTTACAGCACTATCCCTGGAGCTTTTCAAGTAGTGGGGTTTTGGTTTCTTTTTGTGACAACACATGCAGACAGAAGTACCAGAAATGTCAGTCACTTTTAGGGGTTTCTTTTCTCTTCTTTGCTCTTGCCTATGCCTTAAAAACAGAACAGTTTAAGGGCTAACTGTATGGAATTGGAGCCTAAGTAAAATATATTGGTTTTTTTACAGAAAACTTCTAATTCTACTTCCAAATTATCATGCAGCTTTGTGTTTGAATCTAGCTGCAGTAAACAAGAACTTACTGTAAAGCAATCAATATTCTATGAAAACTGGGCCTGGAGGAGGAAAAAGGCCTGATGAGTCATTAACATCCATGGTGCCAGCAGAATTTATACTGTCTGATGATCCATCTTCTGCAGTCTGCTCTCAGTTGTTGTCTTTCTCATCCTGCCCTCCATTTCCCATGTTATTGAATGCTTTCTTGGAAGAAGTCCAGCTCTCCCCCAGGAACTCAGCTTTGTGGTAGCAGATACACCAACACAGGCTTCAGAGTGTTGTGGACTCATTCTGAATGCAATGAAACTTCTTTCTCTGTTGCATTTATAACAGATACTGAGGGATTTTGGTTAACAAGGACCCTGCTGGCCATGCTGGCTGCAAGCTTGTCACACCTGAAGAATAAATAAAAGCATTGTGGCCTCCTCAGCCTATAACTACAGCTGGTTGTTGTCATCAGCTCAACATCTCCCATTACAACAACAAAAAATCACACACAGTGCCCCAGGGAATTCAGTTTCATTTGTAAATCTGGGGATTAGCCCTCTGTAAATGCACCAGACACAGCAGTCAAGCTAAATGTTGCAAGGCAATGCTGTACCATTACTGCATTAATTCACCAAGCTCATCAGTATTTTCATCACCAGATCCAGGTGGCTTTTCAGAGCCACGGGATTGTTAAAGCTCAGTGGGATTCTTTATATCTATTGCCACTCTATTCAGGAAGCAAATATTTTGCAGCAACAATAGATTTATTTCCTACAGCTGTCAAATGTTGAGAACAATACATATTAATGTTTCTGGGGAGGATCTACTCCTCCTATCTGGAGTGCAAAGGGCATCTCAGAACTGGCAGTTCAGCAGGGCTGGGAAGCAGATTCTGACACTAAGAAATTAAAAACTAACTCATGTTTCTCATGGCCTGGGTAAAACCAGCCATAGCTCACTGTGGGCCTCCCTTCATGTTGCACGTGCCAGCTGAAGTGGCTCAGGCTAGCACAGGGACACGAGGAGGAAAGGCAGAGGGACAGGTCTGTGTGCTCAGCAGCTCCTGGGCACTGCCCAGTGCCTCAGCTTTGCTGCGTCCCATGGTGTGCAGGTGCCATCAGGCTGAGGAGGAGGACGGAGATCATGGAATGCGCTCTGGATATCGACATCATGCAGTGGCTTGTCCAAGCCCTGGACTACAGGACACAGGGGAAAGGTAAGATACACTAATTTAGTGCTGTGCATGGACAAAGCCATGGAAGAAGGCAGGGTGCAGCTGTGGGCAAATGATGAATGAACAACACAAAATTTTGCCTAGTCCTCTTTAGATTCAAATCATCGATTAACCTACTGATGAGCAGCGTTGTGAACTCCTCATCCTTGAAGATATTCACAAATAGACTACAGAAGGCTCTGGACAACATGATCTAAGTCATGCTGCCTCAGGGACTCCTTCCATCTTAAATTATTTCATAACCCAATAGCTCAGGAAAATAGTAGCTGGCAGGAAAAGCTACTCAAAACATTTGTAAGGAGACATTGTTATGGTCTCTATGGTAATAAATACTGATGTGAACCCTGAAAGGTGACAGTGCTCCTCCTTCCAGAAAGGAGATGTCAATTAGCAGCACCATAAAAACAACAGCTTCTCAGTGTAGCATTTTAATAAGATGTATCCTGTACAGTATCATTGACTGGGAGAATAAGCTTTTCTTCACATTGATCTGTGTACATATTTCATGGCTCTTCACTGAGATGCAGTACTGGGTACTATTACAATAGATTAAGTAAATGAAAATTTGTATTTTAACAAGACAATAGCAAATGAGTGGTCCTAGCATTTGAATTTGCTGGAAAACTCTTTTCTTAGAGAGAAAGCAAAAGATTTACTGAGTCTAATTAATCAATAGATGTGAACTGACTAAACTTTTTCACTTGTTCTGACAAAATAAGTCATGTTTTCCTGCTGTGCTGCTAAGGACAGTTCACAGCTTGGCTACAGTCTAGTAGCATCAAGATCCAAGGGATTCCTGAAGTGCTTTGTTGTTAAGTGTCAAATGTTGTATTATAAACCTTAAGTCTTCTATCTGCTCCTTCTCCTCCTCTTTTAGTATATGCATGTACCTTTAGCCTTGGGGTCCTTATAGAGTTGAAATTTTTTTATTGGCTTAGCACAGAGGAAAATCACTGTGAGTTGATCACATGGTCATGGGCTAAGCTGGGAAGCTGCGCTGCTGGACACAATAACTTTGGGCACTGACATGTAGGAACAGGCCCTGGGTAGCAAAGACCTAGAACAGGGCCTATTGCTGCTTCTGAAATTCAGATAAGCTATTATCAAGTATCTTTATATGTAAGAGAAATATTTTTTCCACCTAAGACATTTGTACATCTACTTTGGTAGTGCGTCTCTTTGGTGATTTCTCATGTCAACAAGAGAAATTCATGCCTCACCTGCCTTAAAACAACAAGAAAACCCCCCACAATTCTTCTCCTGTTTGGTTCCTGGTATTAAAATATTCAGTTTGAAAAAAGTTTAATATCCAGAAATCTCATATCTTTCTTTATTGATTTTTTTTCTCCTGCCCTAGAATACATCAAATGATTGGTGTTTCTTTAGAAGTGGAGAAGCTGAAAATGTTTTATTTTATTTCTGTCTTCTGGCACCAAGAATGCCTCCCCCCTCCAAAATTCTAACCTCAGAATTGCTATCATAGTAGTTTGTCTTAGGCTTTAAAATGCAAAGCAAAATCAGTTGGAGCTGTACTCAAAATCTTCCTCTGATCCCCACCATCACAGAGCTTCCAAGCAGAGAGGGCTGTAGTGTGAGAGGACATGGGAACAGTGACAGTGTGGCACTTGCATGTAAAGGGAATGAGAAGCCAAAAGGCAGCAGTGACAGCTCAGCTTCCAGAAACACTGATGGGAAGCTGTGGCAGCCAGGAAGCATCCTAGCTCAAGCATCCATGCACTGTAGAAGTGCATTATAGTTATAGTATAGAGCTATTCATACTGTTCCAGCTGTAGCTTTGAATGCCATGCTTGTTTCTTCCTGCTTTCCTATGCCATGTGGAAGGCCTTCAGGCTAATTTTGCATCTTTTTCATTGAAAGATCTGTGGCAGCAGCAGCTTCTCAAACTCCCAAAAACCAAGGCAGAGAAAGGCAGAGGGGAAAGAGAGGAATAAGTGGTGCATTATCATCACAGTAAAAATATCTAAAAAAACCCAACAGCAAAACCAAAAGTTGCTTTAAAAATATTTGGTCAGATTTAAAAAAAAAAAACAATGGGAGCTGAGATCCTGCTCTTAATTCTGCCTCACTCTAGGCCCTCCAAGTACTAGAGGAACCACCAAGGTGCTTGTGCCAGTGTTGCAAATCCCTGTTTCTAGAGCAAGGTGGGATAGAGAAAGGTAACACTGTGTTTGTGCTCTGACACATTCCTGCACTCTCACTTTATGTCACTTTATACCACTTTAGAAAATCCTTCGCTGGAAATTAATTTCTATGTGTTTCACAGCTAGGCACAACCCGCCACAAAAACACAGGAGTTTAGCAATATCTGAGACCAGCTCTAAGTCACTTCCTTGTATGGAATGGGCTTAAATGAAAAAGAAATGCTTCTCTCATCCTTTTCCACTGCTCTTTTTAGTGGTACAAGAAGATGAATTAAAATATCAAGCTTATTTTAGATTTGTATTTATGTTAAAAAATCTTGCCAGTTTGTTAAAAATGAAAGGTTTGCTGTTTTCAGTCAAAATACTGATATAAAAAAGGAGGGAGTAGGAACATACACAGGAAAAACCTCACTCCACAGAAAACTGGAGACTTTCAATCAGGAACATTTCAAAGAGTGATATGACTCTTAGGCATGTTGATAAGACAAGGTTTGTAGGCAGACTTGACCTTTTTACTGAATAAAGTAGGTTAGCTGGAAAAGAAATGAGGTTTTGGACGCATAGACCCTCTTCTCTGAGGAACATGGAGATTTGAGGATTATTTAATTTGTTGATATCTATTATTTCAGGAGACTTTTGTTGGACAAGCCTTCAAACACCCTTGTCTACTTAAGACGCCTCAGCTTGAACATTCAGAAACTCAGTTGCAAAACTGGGTTGTGGAAGATGTAAAATAGCCACAGTCAAAAGGATTAGCCATCTAAATAGTTAAGCTAAATTGTATCTTCTTTGATTTCACAGTCCTTATTAATTTCTGATGGAGCTTGGCAAATTTATCCGAGGGCACCGTTTGGGTTTTGAAGTGTAAATTGGCCCCTCCCTATCCTAGTTCAAAGCTCTAGTGTATCAATTTGCAAAACCTAAGAGCAATTTTTTCACACTGCTGTTGTAATATGTTCCACAAATTGAATCCACAGTGGCTGTGTTACTGCCACTGCTACTAGCCAGTTAAACACACAGCGTCTCCAGCACTGGCCTAGAGAATTCATCCCCACCATCGTCCTGCTGGAGGTAACTCTTATTCCTTTGAAGTTCGGCAAAAAAATCTTCAGAAATTCACCCTGGATTTCAGTGGAATCTGTGAAAGGTGAGATCAAAAACATCTAGAGAGATCCCTTGTGCCAAAGGGACTAATACAGAGAGTTGCTTTTGTAATTGCCACTTAATTAGACATGTAATGATTTCATGCCTGGAGAATTTGAAGGAACAACATAGCAAATACGTATGCAAGCACACACCTTCTTTGCTCTCTTCTGCTAAAACTGCTTGTTCTGACAGTATTCTGAACAGCTGAAGGATTAATAATCGTTGATCTAGATTATTGAAAGATAGACACATATCTTTCAATATGATAATAATATAGGCACACATCTAGCAAAGCAGATATTCAGCAGCCAGCTCTGCACCTCCTTGGAGCAGCAGGACTTGCAATGCAGGGGGACAAAGGGCATTTGGGAGACTGAAGGGAATATTGTATGTGTTGTAGAGTATTGTGCAGTACAAGAGTATTGTATGGAGCACAGGAGCCCTTTAATGTCCTTGGATAGAAGCATGAAATACTTTCTGACACATACAGCATAGGTCAAGGTGGGGTTAGTCTTGTTTCTCAAAAAGATGTCTTGTTACATTTTGATCTTATAAAAACAACTTTTTAAATTCACAGGTTTTTCAGAATGCAAATTGTCACTCATGCTTTCCTTATCGTGTTTTTCAGACTGAAACAGTGTCTTGTCTTGCTTTTTCCTTCCTTAATGAAACCCACAATAACCTACTATGAATATGTCCATAATAACTAGGGAAAAAAAAAATCACAAAAACATGTTCAGTGACCTCCTGATCAACTTTCTATGGAAGCTGGCAGGAAAAGGGAGAGAGATACAGGGACATGGATGCCTTCCTTGCTCCAGGAGTTAGGAAGTAAGGTTGGATTAGAAAACACTGAAAGCCTCACAGGCAGCATCTCTGCTGAGGCTGGTGTCAGCACACAGCAAGTCCCCGAGGCTGGAGCAGAGTACGGGAGAAGCCAGTCTGGCTGGCTGCTTTTGTCTCCTTGCAACCTAATTGCACGGAAATGTTTTGGGAACACACAGCTGCCGTTACACATGGCGCTGGCCCATATCTGAAAGCAGACAGAAATGCCTGTTTAACCAACCCCAGGATTTCTGTGTGGCTGCAGGAAGATGCTCTTTTTCTAACAAAGGCAGACAAGCCCCTGGCAGTTTATCAATCCACAGCAGCCATCTGTTTCAACAAGGACCATTTGCACCCGAGGACAGGTGGGACCCAAAATCTGCATGGCAAAGATAATATTTCCTCTCTGCCTCCTAAGACAAAGAGCTGCCAAGTGACACCTCTGCTGTCAGCAGCTTTTTAATGAGAAGCAGTGATTGCTGGAGGTGTTTGGGAGTCCAGTTAACATGTGGCCTCTTCTGTCCCCAAACCAGCAGCTTTGCTCACCAGCGACACTCTGCTCTTTGGTCCTACCTGCTGCTTTCTCCATTTGGCTGTGCTGACCCCACCCCAGAAACACTCTCATTCCATCAGCACTGTGCTGCCTGAAATGCCAGGCACCCAGCAGCTCTGTGGCACCCTGCAGCCCCTCCATGGGCATGCTGCATCCATCCACTCCTGTGCCCTCGTCAGGGAGGCACACCCAGCCCTTGACATCCCTTGCTCAGTGGTTCATCCTTTCAGGGAGAGGTTACTGAGCTCACATCACTTCATTTGGGTCTGTTTGTACTTTGCTTGTTTTGAATTATCCCCATCATCTTCCCACCAAGGCACTTTGGCAACAGTGCCTTTTTCCCATAGCTCATCTGGGTAAAAGTGGGGAAGAAAACCAACTGGGATTGTGCTGGTGAAAAAGTGGCCCTGGTTTTCTCCAGCCTGCTAAGCCCACTGTGACTCAGGAGAGACAGAGCAGTAGCTGGCTGCATGCAAACTTAATTGTGAGGCTTTTAAATGGATTTAAATGGGTTTAGCTATTCCAAAGCAGCTTTCATATGTGTCTCTCAGCTGCAGAGTGTTTAGACCTCCATGGAGAATTTGACTTTTCACAAAGTGGGAGCTTTGTGGGTTTGTTTATGCAAGCTTTGTGGGTTTGTTTATGCAAGGATCTAGGCATTTGGGGTGTTAGAGAAGATTTAAAACATTATTGGCTGCAAAGCAAAAGGACCTGGTTGTCGGCCCAGGGCAGAGGCAATAGCTGATCCATCTGATAAGAATGGTTTATTCAAAATTAGATCTGTCACACTTCAGGCTTACCACAAAAAGTGCTTTCCCTGATCACATCATAAATTCAAAGCTATCCTATGCTCTGGGAAAAACACTATGCATAGAAACAAAGAAAACCTCCTTTTACGTGGAGGCAGAGAACAGCTGGATCACAGCCTGTCTCAAGATATTAAACCAGTTCAGTGCCTGAAAATTTTCCATAATGCCAAGACCTGCAGGGAAAATGCCCTTCTTGAATTGCAGCCACCACTTAAGATGTGCACATGCTGTTCAGTCCCTATAAATTGCAGTTTCACACTGGCTGCTCCATTTTCTCCCTGGGATACCATCTCACTGGATTTACCTGAGAGGATCAGGTTATCTGTGTATAACTGCAATACCTTTTTCATACCAAGCTTGCTACTTACATCCACATGGAGCCTGGCGGCTGCGCTGACCTTTGCTACATTCATTATTGCTCACAGGACCTATAATTGTGCCTGATGCCTTACAAACATAAACACATCTTTACTCTTACAAGGAAGGACCATATCAGTTTAAAAAGTGCTGTGCTGGGATAATAGTTGGAATAAGGCTAATGAGCTATTCAACTGTGATCAGGGAGAAGTGTAAGGATGTGGGGGAGTTTATTGATCTCAGCCTGGCAGAGCTCAAACTAATGCCTCTCTCACCTGGTATCAACAGCAATAATAGCTCATTCAACACTTGAAACAGCAATCATGAAGTCAAAATAACAGAGCATTAAACACCAGGCATTTTCTGCCTCTGTTATTCTTCCTACAATAAAACCTGGCTTTGCACGAAGGAGGCTGCATGAGAAGTGAAAGCAGCGTGGACAGAAACAGTGATGCCAAGAGATGCACTTTGCACTGCATTTACAGGTGAGCAAATTGGTCAGCTGTAAAATTCTTGTGTTGCTTCAGTTCATCAGGAGACCCAATTCACCAGTCTGCCAGTGCTACCTGCTCTCCTCACGCCACACCTGCACTCACAGCAGAATATGTTTCTCCATCACCAATCCCGAGGCGCCGAGAGCAGCAAGAGGAAGAGGCTCAGTAGAAAGCCTCTCCAATGGGAGGTGCTGAATCCAGGTGACAGCCTGCCTCAGCCCACAATGGTTGAAGAACTGAATCTATTTTGAAATTTTTTGTCTTTGGAATAATCTTGGTGTAAAAAAACTGCTTGGAGCCACATCTTCCCAATACCTTTTTCTGGAGGAGAACAATATGTCCTGTTATGAGGCCTTTTCATCTTCTATCCAGAATTCTAAGTATTTGTGGAGTTTACCTCAGGTTTCAGAAACATGCAGTTTTTCTCTGAATGTTGAACAAACTGTAGTGCACAATTGCTTACAAATTGCCATGAGATGGATGTTGATTACAGTAAATAAGAACTGAAAAGATTATACCGAAGGAACTTGAAAGTAGCTAAAATGAAGCTCATTTATGTTTTCTCAGCCTGCCTTCAGTTGCTTTGTTGAGTATACACTACATCTTATATCCTGATTGAAATTCAAATTACTTTCCATGTGGGAAGGTCTATTGAGAACTAAGGATACCCTTGATCTGCATATTTGGGGATCTTGTATTTAAAATGTGGTATTTAGCCAAAAGGCAGGTTGTCCAGCCAAGCAGCCTGACCTGAGCAAACAAAGGGAAAGTACTTCACTGAGGGAAACCTTCACTACAGGGTTTGTGCAGAGTGAGACCCTTGCCCCCACCCCATCTGTCCCTTCACAAAAATCTCTGTTAGTGCTGCTGGAATACACTAGGCAGGCAGTGCAGCAAGGGAGTGAGGGAAAGGCAAAAGAAATCATCCCCATGTTCAGCATATGTAACTCAGCAGGGCTCCTATCTGCAATTAGCCCTTTTATAGCACTGCCACTCCAGCACAGCAGGGTCTGCCCATGAACCAAGAGCCATTCAGACTTTTTTTCTCAGCTGCTTGCTGTGAGATTGCAGTGACACGGTAAGAGGGAAAGAAAGATCTGGTGTCACTGGTAAAAACAATGACATGCATCTTCAAATGAGAATGAAACTTTATGTTTCCAAAGGAAAGCAAGCAAGACATAAAAAAAAACCCAATGGCTCCCACCACCTGATCCCTCTTCAGTGGTGAGGGATGTCTGGAGTAAGTGGATGCTCTTTAATGTTTTCAGTGCCATATGTGAAAGAAGAGAAAGCCCAGTAGTGCTTTGCTCTGTGTCACTCTCCCAGTTAGCAGCAGGGAAAAAGTAAAGTTCTCCCTGGCTTCTGAAGAAGGGTCTGGAGTACAAGTCTGATTAAGAGATTCTGAGGGAGTTGGGGTTGTTTGGACTGGAGATAAGGAGGCTGAGGGGAGACCTTGTCACTCTTTACAACTACCTGAAAGGAGGTTGCATCCAGGTGGGGAGTCTCCCTCTTTTCCCAAAAAACAGGCAATAGTATGAGAAGAAATGGCCTCAGACTGTGCTGGGGGGCGGGGGGTGTGGGTTGGGTATTACAAAAATATCACCACTGAAAGGGTTGTCAAGCACTGGGACAGGCTGTGCAGTCACCAGTCTTGGAGGTATTTAAAAGTTGTGTAGTTGTGGCACCTGGGGACATAGTTTAGCGTTGGGCTTGGCAGTGCTGGGTTAACAGTTGGACTTGATAAACTTAAAGGTCTTTTCCAACCTGAAGAATTCTGCAATTCCATTTTTTTTTTGTTCCAAAGCTTGTTGGCAGTGTTCTCCATCTGATACAGACCAAAAAAACCCCAAAACAACCAACACCAACATTTTTCACAGGTACTTGTCTAATTGTCTTCCTGTCTCTAGAAAACACTTCCAGCTAAACCTACACAGCAGATGCAGAGCAACACCATGATTAGAGAGAGGTGCTGAGAGACTCAATCTGCTTAATTCAGTACTTTTCACTTGCTGAAAAAAAATTTTTTCTGCTTTCACTCTTTGATTTTAAATGGTTGATGCAATAAATGAGCAGTAATTAGACTCTGTAGGTTTGCATTCTTCAGCAGTCCCTAATTAGCCATGCAGCACACTGCACGACCAGCCTGGTCCCCAAGTGCTGTGGGAGGTTGCTCTTCTGGGGCACACTGCATCCTTACCACATGGGCTGCCATGTCTTCCCTCCAGGAAGAGGGCACACCACAGAGGCTCCCTCTCCAGGGCCTGAACAGGGCTTTCTCCTTGTCAGAATTTACAGTTGTGTCCCTTGTCCCTGCTGAGGAGATGGAGCTTTCCAGCTATGGCAGCTCCCCCTGGGGCCTTGCTCTTTCTACCCCCTCGTCCTCCTCATTCATAGCTGTCTCCAGCCACCGTGGTGGTGAGCAAAAATAATGAAAATGTGGGAAAATGTAAAACTGTAGCAGACATCCTTGGGCAAAAAGGCCTCTGAAAGCTGTAGATGTGACTTGACAATTGTTAATTCTGTGTAGTGAAAACTCAAATTTAAAGTGAAGGGTTTTAAAAAAGCTTTTGGTTAAGATTTTCAGGTTGGCCTGAGCCATACCTTTTTCTTTTTGGGTCATGATAAAGGCAAGAGTAATCTGGTGAATATCAGTAATCCTGATTCAGACTCCAGTAGAAATGAACCAGTTAACAAAGCTGGAGATGCCTGATTAGATATGCCTGCCCTTTTTCTGAAAGTGAATGGAAGATCTTCACGTATATGAATTAGGGTTTTCAGGGGGTTTTCTGAGTTTTTTTTTGGGGGGCGTTGTTTGGCTTTGATTTTGGTTTTGGGTTTTTGGGGTTTTTTTTGTTTGGGTTTTTTGGTTTTTTGGGGGTGTTTATTTTGGTTTTTTGTTGGGTTTTTTTGGGTTTTGTTTTGGTTTTTTTGTTGTTGTTGTTTTGGGTTTTTTGGGTTTTTTTGTTTGGTTTGGTTTAGTTTGGTTTGGTTTGGTTGGTTTTTTTGTATGATCATTTTCCTATGGTGGAAACCTGCAGCTTGTGAAGAAATTACCTTTGTTCCATAAGTAAGAAGATACATTTTCTGTCTCAGTCACAGTTGTGATTCCTTCCCTGCTACTCCCACTGTCAGTGTCCTCCTCCAGCATACCTGGATGTTCCAAACTCCTGCTCCATACATGCCCTTCTCCCTTGGGCGTTCCTGCTGTTAAAGGGCAGCAAAGGTTGTACCACCCAGCATTAATGGTACTGCAAGTGCTGGGCAGCTGCTGCTGGTCCCCACCACAGCCAGTGCTAGAGAAAAAGCAATGCTGTAGCTCGGGCTTCCCTCGTGCCACCAGGGGCCATGTGGGAGGATGAAGTGATGCAGTGACACAAGGGGCTCGTGCAGCTGAGAGCCCCAGGCCTGCAGTGTGCAGAGGAACAGGGGTAACACAAGCAGACAGGTCTGTCCTGGGAAACGCAACCTCGGGTTCATGTTCCAGCAGCGCCTTGGCAGAGTGCGCTGAGGAAAGGTGGCAGAAATATCTGATATAAAAGCAGGCTGGTTCTGAGCACAGGGAGAATTAGCAAACACAGAGGAAGCTTTGAAAAGAAGGACAATGTGATGGGTAGGAGCACTCTTTGAGAGATAAATGTGAGCATCCATCTAGCCAAGATGTACAAGTAGTGACGATTTCAACCCAGATGGACAAAGCTGTGCAGCAGTGCTTGCTTGTGCTGCATCAATGAGCTGGCAAGGCAGCAGCTGGAGTCAGTCTGTGATAGCAAGGCCAGACCAACCCTGGCTACAGCAGCCACCCTCTCATAAAAGGGCTCTTTCCACAATTTTTTCTTAGGGGATCAGCCTGAAATGCTAATAATTATGCCATCTGAGTATTGCTTTGTGAATTTGACAGTTTTCAGGCATTAGAAAGAAAGATCCACCCATTCTGCAGGGTCTGTGAGAAAACTAGTGTGCTTTGGAAGAGGTATGTATTTCATGCAAACAAATGGCATATTCAGAACTTGAGTCCCACACACCATTTAATTTTGCAAAATCATAACCAATATGCATAACAAAATATTCCTGATATATGAATATGGTTGACTGATGGGAAAGCTTTAAGATCTCCTGGGTCAGAGCACAGATCTGCATTTTAACTACGAGTCTTCAGAAAGTAGTATTTGGAAATGTCCTCCAGTTTTTGGAAACCTTAATTGGTAACAAGTGACAGGACAAAAGGAAGTGGCCTCAAGTTGTGCAGGGAAGGTTTAGATTGGACATTAGGCAAAATTTCTTCACTGAAAGGGAGGTCAGGCATTGGAAAGACTGCCCAGGGAAGTGGTTGAGTCACCATGCCCAGAGATATTTAAAAGACATTTAGATGTGGCACTTGGGGACATGATTCATTGGTGGACTTGGCAATGCTGGGTTAATGCTTGGATTCAATAATTTTAGAGGTCCTTTCCAAACTTAGCAATTCTATGATTCTGTGATCAGTGATCTGTAAGCTCACCCACGATTATTCAGATAAGGATTTCTTCATGTATTATTTTTATGCTTGTACTGCTGTCCTGTAGGCACACAGTTTGTGCTAATTGGGAGTGGGGCTGCAGCCGAGCCTCATCCCCAATGGCTACAGCTGTGAAAAGCAGGTGAGCAGCACTGAAAGCAATGAACCATGGAGTGCCCAGGGGCACTGACCAATCATCAGAGGGAACAGAAAGCACACAGGTGCAATGCATGAACAATAAGGGATATAAAAGGTTGGGCTAAAGGACAAGAAAGAGCAGATGAAGCCTTCTGAAGGGGTGTGGTGTTACTCTGTATGGGCAGATAGCTGAAGCCTTCTGATGAGATGTGGTGTTGCTCTCTATGGGTTGAAGCTTTCTGAAATTGTATGCTGATGCTCTGTGTATCATGGGTATCATGGCTGTCTCAACTGCGATGCTATCCCACACCATTGCTCTTGTTACTGCTTTGAGGAAGTATGGATGAGACTCTTTCAGTCTGAAGATTTAATTTTTTGTTCTGCAAAGTGTTGGGTGAGAAGACCAAATGGTCTTCATGTTTAAGTCTCAAAAGCCCAGTGCATACTCTGGTTATGGTATAACTGCATCTTTGCAACACATTCCTGGAGCGTCCAGGGAGAAGAGTTATTTCCTAGCTGGGAGGGTGACGTGGCATTGGAACGGACTTAACTGGGGGTAACAAGCCCATGGTGATGGGCAATGCCCCCAAAATTTTCAACAGCAAACACAAATGAATTTTTTTTACTTATGTAGACAAAAGCTTTGCCACCCAAACCTGGGGTCTTTGCCCCATAACACTGCTTCCTTTAGATCATAGCCAGTCATGTGTACTCTTCCCAGGAAAAAGAGAGATATTCCTTGGCTCCCAAGCTGTGGCATTCCAACACACTCATCTGCCACAGCCTCCTCAGGGCTACCACCAAAGTGGTTTTCTTTACAATAGGAGCCATTGAATTAGTAACAGCAGGAATCCTGTCAGAGCAAAATCTTTTAACTGATATGTTTGTGGCACCGTAATGATGGCAGTAAGGCAGAAATAATCTGACCTATCCTTGACTAATTCAATCATATGGAGCCTTTAGAAAACTGACCCAACTGATCTAATCATGCTGTGGAAGTAAATTAATGAACCATCAGAGGTTTCTGTATCTCTTTTTCCCACACTCCCAGTTTCTAACAGGGATGCTGGATCTGGCTTTTTGTTCCTGTTCATGGCACCCCCTCTTCACTTACCAGGACGGCAGGTATCTCTGCTCTACCTGCTGGATGCATGGGACTCTGGCATGTCTCTTCTCCAGCCTTTGAACTTTACACATTTTTCAGAGGCACAAAAGCTATTTACCTGGAACAATGGACAGCATGGTTGGAGATCTCCAATAGCAGAATTTCTCTGAGGAAGTTTCAAGCATTTTCTCTGCCCTTGGTGTCAGCTCCTCACAAAAAGAGTTGGGGACACTCCTGGCAAAATGTGTTTTCCTTTCACATTCAGGATAGAAATGTGTTAGTGAATATTTACAAAAATATGACTGCTGTATCTTTAGATTGTGTTTTACTCATAACAACTGTAAAACTTCCCTTCCTGAATATACACTCTTTATGATAGTTGCACGTGCTATTCAGCTGTACAATTGTGTGATCATTGGGCAAGCCTTGCATAGACTTTCTAATATGTAAAATAGACCGGGGAAAAAAATCCAATGGAATACATTTACACAGTGTCCCAGTAACTTAATTGTGCTTGCAATATTTTTTTTCCAATGCCTGAAGCAATGGTTTGGTGTAACAGAGATGTGCATGTTCAAAGATCTGTTTCTCCTTTGATGTTGTGAGGAAATATGTCTTCAAAATGTATCAATTGAATTGTAAAAGCCTGGTTGACTTTTACTGCCAATAGGATCTCTTCATTTTATCAGTCCTCACATTGAGTCCAATTTCTTATTATTATCAAATAAATAGGCTGAATTAATGAATGATGAAATAACACATTCTGGTTTAGATCTCTGCATTAAAGCAAAAACCCCCTCAACATCAGTCCAGAGCAGAGACTGAAACAAAACTGAGACAGTATACTGAGGGTTTGTGTTAATGGATGAATATATATCTTATTTTATGTTCATGTTCTAGGCTGGTAGGACACAAACCATCTCTGTGACTGAACAAATGAGGCATAAGATAAAATTTGTTTACATGCTGTGCTGGACCTGCCTCATGTTCAGTTAAGCCGAAGTCCTCAGAGTGCTCTGTAAGCACACACCTCCCTGTGTGCTCTGGTGGGTGGTATCCATTAGCTATAAATAATCTTACTATTTTTAAAGTATCTTTTACTTTAAAAGAAAATGGATTATAAATAGCAGTAGCATCACTTCTGCTTGGTCTACCATGCACTGGCTGTGTTGCTCAAAGTGACAAAAATGCCACTGATGGCACGCGATGAGATGAGTAATCTTAAAATTTCTGGCTGTTGTTGATGTTTCCACCTCATACCAAAAACTAGAGAGACTTAACTAACAAAAGTGGGTGCAGATACCTGTGAATCCCTTTGACAAATAATCAACCGTTTCATTTCTGTGAATAATTTAAAAATCCTGCATGTTTATTCGATGTTTTGTTCTGTATTTGGAAATATTTCAAGCTGCCTGTATCCTATTAGGATGTCACTAGTAACTCCTAAGGCAGTTAAGAAAATTCAGGGAATAAATTAAAATCAGTAGATATAATACACATCCCAAAAGAGTTTGTTGAGAAGGCGTTTCTGTATTAAGAGAACAGAAGTTTCAGATGCTGTGGAACAGTGATAATATAGTGCCAATAGTTTTAAAAATAATATCATTGTGAATAATGCAATGCAATATATATAGTGCGGCCTGCCACAAATCCTAGGAAAAGTAATAATTAAAAATAAAAATGGAGAATCACTTCTGATAGGATTTGTTCAGTTCATTTCAGTTACCAGGTGATAACTGTGGTACTAATAGTGGCATGATTGTAGCATGAATGTATCTTTCCAAGTGGAAAATAAAAAGATATAAAGAGCTTCCTTAAGCTATCACAAAAAAACCCAAAAAAACCCAAAAAAACCAAACAAAAAAAAACCTTCCTGGAATGCAAATCCAATCAGCAATTAGGATCATATTCTTACCACCAAGAGCACTTAGTGGGACAAGCTGCTTACAGAAATGAAAAAATCTCTTGTTTTCCAGAAAAAGCTGAATGCATTTGTAGGAAAACAGGGCAGGAATCCACAGTGCATGCTGGCCATGCAAAATGAGTGTGACTGCGTGGGGCAGGGAGACAGAGCCAGTGACAGCAGCCCTGTCACACCACACTGCTGGGCATGGGCAAGACCCCTCCACTCTCTGGAGAGAGGAAAATCACTGCTCCCTAAAATCTGATCTGCTGCCTTTCAGAACAGATACTTCAGTCCAGGTGGTGGCTTAAATGTAAAAGCTTTGAGATGTCTGACAAGTGCTATTTTGGTGATCTGCAGCCAACTTCAGATAAACAATTTCCCTTTTTTCAGGGGCTGTGCACCCAAAGGCAGGACATGGACATCCTGGTACTCTTGTCACCTACAACCGCCCACATGCCAGATTCATATACCCCAGCTGTCCATGCAAAACTGAACTGATTTTGCCTGGGTGATGCTTCCAGCATGTCAGTGGGGCAGGACTGAATGCACTGAATATTCTGGGTTTGCTTTAACTTGGTTATGATCCATTTTCTGTAATTGTGCAGGGGTTTAATTTAATGCAGTGAATCTGAAACCTGGGCAATGCCTACGATCTCTGCTCTTCTCTCCAGCACATAATACTTTCTGGCTTTGATCTCTTGCAGCAGGTTTTAAATCTGCTACAATTTGTTGGGAATGGCTTCTGTAAGTGTCCTTTTTATCCATCCATTACCTGTGTGCAAGCTGGTCTGCCTCAGTTCAGCACTCCTGCAAAGCCAGTGCTTGCATGTAGTTATTGCAGCATTGTGTTGTCACTGTTGCTTCAGCCTGTGTGAAAACACTTCATTTCCAAGCTGCCTTTTAGCTCTGGCTCTTCAAAATGTGATGCTTTGGGTTCTTTGCTTGTTTAGTTCTGGTTTTACCATCCGACTTCCGACAGGCAGCCATGTGCACTGGAAGGAAGTGGGAAAGCACAACTTGCACCATCTGTAGCCCCTGAGTGTCTGATGGCACCTTACCCCAGAGTCCAGGGGTTCATCCCATGCCAAATGAGCTGTGGTGATTTTTTCTGCTCAATTTGCTCCTTCCCAAACCAACCATGAGACACTAAACCCTTACCATGTTCAGCACCAGGTATATGGCAAACCAGGAACCATGTTGCCTTGGCCAGCCCTCATCCACAGGGGATTTGAGCGCTTGTTTTGTAGAGTGAAGTGAGGACAAAAGAAAGCTGAGGAGCCCTGAGCAGCCCAGCTCTGGGCAGGGGAGATGAAGGAAAGGATTTGTTCTGCAGAAACCTGAACTCTCAAAACAGTAATGATCACAGTTTTTGCTCAGGATGTAATTAAAACTTCCTCATTTGTGCAAGCTAGAGTGGAGAGAACTGTATTTGTTTTAAAGATTGGAAATGCAGAGGACTGTATGGCTCTACCCTGTCGTTTTTGCTGCCATCATCTGGATGCCTTTAACTATGCCTAGGAGCAACCCCCAGGGCCCCAGAGACCACCAAGTACTTGGGTTCTTGGGCACTACTGGAATGTCATTTTAAATGATAGATGGCACAAAGGGGCTCTGCAGGGAGGTGGTGAGTCTGCAACATGGGGCAGGGCTGGAGGGCCCTCAGGTGGCTCAGGAATTGCTGTGGCTCATGAGACACTCAACTTCCCTGAAGGAAGATGAAGAACTTTCCCCAAGACCAGCTCAGTGACTTTGTTCCCACAGGCAAGAGCTTTGCACCATATTAAGCCATTTCTGGCCAAGTCTGGATTGAAATGGGGTGTCCCAGCCAGGGGGAAGAGTCTCCTGCCTGCAGGAAGCCTACTGGGAAGCCTACTGCCCTCCCAACATGGTGGTCAAAACCACAGTGTGCGGGCAGGGAAAGGAGATGTCCATCAGAGCTGGGTTCAGGGTAAGGAGATACCCCAAGCACCACAGGATGCTGTCTTGTGTCACTGGGGCAAAGCTGAACCAAAAGGGGCAGGTGCTGGGGTCCCTTCCCTGAGGCTTTCACTGTTTCTAACCTTGCTCAGGTAACTCCTCTTCCTTTTCCCCACTATAGTGCTCAGGCCTCATCGCTGTCCGAGATGGAGCAGGACGCTGTAGCTGTGTACCACACAATTTGTCCCAGGCAGTGGCTTTGCCACTAATGGCAGCAGGGAGAGGGATTTTTTCTGTGGCAGGAGGGAGCTTGGGGCCCCTGCATGTCCTCACAGGTGGACAAAGCACAGCTTTGCCTGAACCACAACAGGTGGTAGGGCTGAGGAAAAAGAAGTCCATGGAAACAAACTTCATGGACAAATGCGATGTTCTGGGAAGCGGTGGGCAACAGCTAGAAACAAAACAAAATATTGACAGTTTCCATATTGATATTTACCCTCAGGGATATATTGCATGACATTTGGGATTTCCATGCTGGATCATGGGACTTTGGCATGAGGATTTCCCTGCTGGAGACTAAGTCAGAAATTCAGCTGATGTTTTCCAGTAGCATCAAGAAAGGCCTTTGCAATGGAGAACTTCACTATCACAATAGGACAGACTTTTTCATGTCTGTCCTATTACTTTTCAGATTAAAAGAAAGTTTGCAACAATTTAACTTTCAGTATCTGGTCTTTCATACCATAAATCAATGCCCATGCTTATTCCTATGTTTACTTACACATCACAATGGCTGAGTCATTCTGGCAGAAGGATTCAGCACTGATAAAGTGGCATGCTGCCATTTCCAATGACTTTAGTCCTGTTCTGTGTAGGCTGGGGAACATGGAAACACACAGACCTGGAAATTTGGTGTAGTTTTTCCTGACAAGCAAAGTCAGCTGTCTTCTGCCCCTATGGTCTAGTGCACCTCTCCACTTATATGTTGTGAGATCTCACTGCTGGTTGCTGCTTCAGTAACTCACCTAAAGACCCTTGAATGCAAGCATGAACAATTTAAAAATGACACATTTAAAATACATGGCATGAATTTGTTAGAATTTACTGGAAAAAAAAAAAAAGTGAAAGAAGTTTTTTATTTTTTCCTCTGTGCTAGTGAGCATTTAAACAAGTTCTCCTAGACCTACAGATCTCCAAGCTGTTTCAAAAGTTCAAAACCCCAATAAAACAAAACAAAATCAATGTAATAAAAAATATTGAAGTGAATGAGATTTTTAATTTGAAAACTGAAAACAGAAAGTCCTACTCTCTGATGGCCACAGAATGGGAGCAAAACACAAGGTAGAGGTGTCCCCCCATGGCAATCCCAGCTGCCTCCAAAGGGTGTGAACCAGAGGATCCCTCTTCCTATGGGTCAGCAATGTCCTAGGACAGAAGGCACCAGCTGGATCAATGGTATGGGAGTGCTGTGACTTTACAGCATGAAAGAAAGCTTGCTTTAAATTAAATTATCAGTCATCTTGTGTAACACCCCTGACTGGAACAAGGCAGGTCAGGGTTTTCCCACGGCTGCTCTCTCACCTGACTCCAGTGAGGTCACCTGGCAATTGCAGATTCTTCTGTGAGACCTCAGAGGTCCCAGTGTCCCAGCTAATGACACCCACAGTGTGTGAGGGTGCCATGCTTCCCACCATGTGCTGGACAGCAGCCTTAGAGGGCATGCTGCAGTATTTGTCAGGAATGCCTTCAGCTAGGTGAGGAAAGCCTCCCACTTCTCAGCCCAGTACTCAGTTTAATGAGTAGATGCTGGGAGGGAGGAGAAGTGATTGACTAAGCATTCAGAGTAGAACTTCCAGGGCCAGATAAAGTTGCTTCAAAGTTTGCTTTAAATAAAATATTAAATTAAAATGCTGCTTTAAGAACAACCAGGTAAGATTAGTATCAAATACCATCAAAACGCCAAAAAACACTAAAGGGGTTTTGTCAAACAGCAAGTAGCAACAGGAAATGTGCCTGTCTGTGAACAGCAGGGAGGAAGAGGGACCGATCAATAGGGGACTAATGAAAGCACCAAATAATTGGATTGCCTCTGGCATTGCAAACAGCAGCTGTAGATGAGTATACATATAAACTCAATTTGCAAGGTCAGAAGAGGACTCATGGAGCCTGCAAAGAAGTGGCATCAGATCACACTTAAGAGATCAAGAATATTTTAGCTGAACAAAGCTGCCCAGATGGAAGAACTTACAGAGATTGCAATGTTTGTTTCTTGGTATTTTCAGCATTTTTTCTGAGGGAAGAAAAACGCTTTCTTTTCGAAGAAAAGAAAGGTATGAGCACCTTCTCCTTAAAGGAAGGTTTCTGCTTCAGATTTTAATTTCAAAATAACAACTAGTACTAAACAAATATGGGATTTTTAGGACTTGCTAATTTTTTCTTTTTCATGTTTTGTTCCCTGTTTTGCAGGTGCTGCTACAACTGAAACTGCTGCATTGTTGAGTTAAACTGTTCCCAAAGTAGTTTCAGCCCAAATGGAAGCAGGAAATCCAAGTAATCATAAGGAAAACTTTGTTCTAACCCAAGCTCAAGGTTAAGGTGCTTTTTCAGTGTGTATCTAAACACCTACTGTTATCTCTAAGTGGATTTGCCAGGATTACTTGCCACTGGCAGTTGAGATAACTGGAGGCATGAGACTGCTGCATTTGTTCTGAATTTACTTTAAATATTAAGATGACAGATTCTGTGAACTGAAGTTCAAGCATTTGTACTCTTGCAAATGAGTTTTGTGCTGTGGACTGTGTCTAAATATACAAGAAATTTTTTGGCTGGATACATCTGTTTTTCATTGTGGAAAACACGATAAAAGTAAATTTTCAGAGAGGTTTGTCCTGATGTAGAATAAACTCAAGTCAATGAGACTACATTGGTATATCCCTAAGATCTTCCCCAGTGTTCTACATTTGAAAACGAAGACTTAAATTGCATTCTTGAACCTGTTACTCTTGCCACATCCCTCAGAAGGCTGATGGGACCTTGGATCTTTCAAGTCTGCTTTCCATAGTGCTAAAATCACAGGCAGCATTGCCAGTACACTTAGCAGATTTGGGCTTAAGCCATGGGTTGAACAGGGTTCTGATTCCATCAACAGCAGAAGGGAAAGTGCTGTAACAGACTCCTTGCAAGGACAAAATATCTTGCACATTAAAGAAATGGAACCTCTGAAGAGAAAATCAATCTGGTATTTGATGCTTGATATTTAGTCTATTTTATAAAATATCATTACTGTAACTGAGTTTTAGAGATCACTGCAACTAAGATATGAAGGTTACACAGGAATGAAAAAATTTCCTGTTTGAAAACTGCAACATAAGTCCAGCTGGTGCAAAATGGCTTTAGCATTACAGGAAATTGAAAGCATCTTTCTTTTTGAAGGCCAGAAACAAAGTTTCTTGTATAAAATATGATTACCTTCAGCATGCAGGATTTTTCTTTTTATTAAATTATTTCTCTCTCAGAACCTTATTTCCTACCCCTCAAATTGATCAAATCCAAATGCAGTAAAGAGTAAAGAAGTGTTGTAATACTTGGAAGTTCTCCCATCACCTCCTTCCTACGATGAATGGCTGTCTGGGTTTGTGACATAATTTCACCTGCATGAGCCTTGGCAGAAGTATGAAAGGAGAGAGCCATGCAATTCTACCTCCACTGGGATCTCTGTTTTCTGCCCTGAGGGGTACCCATTCTTGGGAGCATTCATTAGCCAAATTGTTCATCTGAAAAAGAAGGACCCTTTTTCTATTTGGTTGCAAGGCTTTGTATGGTCCGAGTTTCTTCTGGTAACTGTTGAATTGAGAAGTAGGCAGTGTCACATGAACTCAACTGTTTGAGCTTCTCATATAGGAAAATTAGCTTATCCATGCCAGTTTTATTACACTTGTATTGATAATGGATCTAGCACAGTTTTCACAGTACGTTTTGGCACAGGGACTACTAAAGTCTTCCAGCTGAAAGGGCACAGTACAGTCCATTAAGGTCACTGGCAGCAGGTGCTTGGGTTCTTACTACTTCCTGCCATGACACTATAAGTAGCATGGCAAATCCAGAAGTCCTGGAATTGAAAGCAACAGATACAAATGAAAGGTGCTGCTCATCTGCAGATGGATGAGGTGCTAAGTCTGCACTGCTTTTCCTCTGAAATGAAGCAATGCAGCACAAAATGTGTGGTGAAGTCGGGCTACCAGAACATGAGTAATTTCTGCATGACTCAGTTCTAGAATCGTTTGAAATGACCACAGTGTACCCCACTGCTTAAAATTAGTTCAGATCCCAAGGACTTGAAAGTGGTAAATGTGGCATCAATATTTAATGAAACCCCAGGGGAAATTTTGAGAATTACAAGGAGATAAATGTGCCTTATACACTGAGCAGATTAATGGGAAAACATCAGAAAATAGATAAATATGTCATACATGGAATGAATCAAGATGGCTTTTAGAGTAAAAGCTGTTGGAGCTATTTGAAGATGCTAACAAACATACAATTAAGGATGAGCTAATCATCAAATCATTTAAACAATGTCTCTTCTCAAAGTGCATTAAAGAAATTAAGCAGTTATGACTATAAAATTAGTAGAGTAATAAGAAATGTAGAATTCCATAGATGTTTGTAAGTGTTGATGAAAATAGTGTGAAGACTTAGGAGACACTTTTTGCTGATAATATTGACCTGATCACAGTAGTCAAAGCTAAGTCTACTGAGACCTGTAAAAATATTTTGTGAGACTATCAATAAATAATGCAATGGCTGAATAAATTCAATACTGATAAATACAAATCAATGCAAAACCTACCTCAATTTCACATTCACAATAATGGTCTGTCAATGAGCTATTGCTACCCAGGAGAAAGATCTTGCAATCATTGTGAGTATTTCTCTGAAAATTTCACCTTAGTTCAGGGCAATGATCAAAAAGCCAAACTGAATGATATGAATTATTAGGAAAAATTAGGAAATATAAGAGAAAACCTCATCATGCCAGACAATATACAACTCTGGAATGATAACAGTGTCTTCAGTTCTAGTCACATCAGTCCAGAAGGTCTGTCCTAAGGCACAAGAAGTGTAACAATGGCCACCAAGGATAAAAATACAGAAATATAAAATGATTCCCATGTGAGAAGTAAACATGCTCTCAAATAGAAGAGAAATAGCAAGTGGGTTTTCTGTGTTAGTAAGGAGTTCTAAATTCAGCTAAGGTGCAATGGATGAGAATAATTCCCCGTGCCAGGGGTGGGAAGGATACTGCTGAAGCATGAAAATCCCCTTGGGCTTTAAAAGAGCAATCTGCACATATTATCACCTTCAGTAGGCTCTTGTGAATTTACCAAGCCCACGATTGTATTTTTGTTGGTAATCCGGTCTCAGCTTGATAACAATGCTTTTCCTGTATATGATCAAATGAATAGTACAGCAATTTTCCAAAGCCCAAGGAGTAAAGATAAAAAAGGTCACATGTTTTGCAAACTGGCCAAATGAAACATTTATAAAATTTCATATTTCAAAAGACAGAAAGAGCTTTACAGTTGTGGTTTCCTAAAGTGGCTGTGGTTTTGGTATCAACCCACAGTGGATTTCCTGTCATCCATTCATCCCCCAAGACTTGTAAAGATTTCCACCAACAAGATCCTTCTGCAGTAGGTTCCACAGGTTGATTATCTACTGTATACTAAACCCTTCTTCTGTTTGTGCCCTGCCAGCTTCCTCTAATGTCCCTGACTGCAACACAATTTTGATAGGATCCAGGCTTCCAGGCTGTTGAAACACTGAGTAATAACGCAGACCCAGCCTGCTGGCATGTCTTCAAGAAGGACCATAATTTATTAGAAGATAAATAGGAAAGGAGCATAACAGAAAAGCAATATGAATAATACATTCTCTCCAGTTAGCAACTTTGGTGCACTAAGAAGAACCAGACTTTCTCCTAGCTCTGGCAATGTTACTTCACCCCCAAACCCCAAAGTGGAAAAACAAAACTGTCATTTCAATTGTAATTATTATTCAGGCAACGTTTTGTCCTGATATAACAGCACACTAAAAAGGTTTTCTTTCAAAATAAGTATTTATTTTCTGCAATCACAATCTATCATGCATTATCTATTTGGTCCAAAGTATTGCATTTGACTCTCTGGTCTAGTTGAAATACATTTGCCCTGGGAGTGTGTAAATTACCCAGATTATCTGCCTGTGAAGAGGTGATCTTGCCCAAGGCACCACATCGCGGCCAGGCACAGCCACATGGCTGTTCTTCAGTTGGAGGCTACGGTGCCTCAGCTGGAGGCAAATTGTCCCAGGGGGTGAGGATTTGCAATGTCCTGTCTGAAAAACAGAGCTGCCCACCAAGCTGCTTCTGGGATCATCTCCCCGACCTTGGCAGCGAAACATTTCAGATTTGGCACAGCAATACAAGGACAGCTGGCAGTTTGAGTATCAAAGAATTTGGCTCTTTGAGGAAGGCTTGCTACAGGATGCTAAGAACCATGGTGTAGTATGAACTTGGCCATTTCCTGTGCACACTGTGGTTACAGATTAATGGCCTAGCAGGGCATGAGAGCAACCCAAGCCACTCCTCATTTTGCAGCATAGCTCTGCTTCTGTGAGAGCTGTGACTATACCAAATAGTACTCAAAGTATCGTTGTGAAATAGGACTGAGTTTTTCTTTTGCTCGTTAATTCACTTACAACTTCAACTGTCTTTTATTATCATCTGATGTCTCTGCTCTTTGGAAATAATTGTCATTTTTGCTAATCAGGCTAGTAATCACAGCCTCCAGTTCCAGATGCAACTTCCCACTCACAAAGTCCCTTAAGGGTTGATTGCTGGAAACTGGGAGGATGTGCCAGGGAAAGAAACACTCAGCTGAAGCAGCCACAGCTCCTACAAGCAGGAACATGGCTCTTTGTGCTATCTCAGTTCTTACAGTCACATGAGTAAAGCAGAGGGGGGAAATTTTTGGTTTAAAGTAATATGTTAATGCATGTAAACTACAGCTATGTCTCCTGTTAAGACAGGAGATAGGTTTCCTATTCTCATTTGGCTCTGGAACCACAGAATATTCTGAGTTGGAGGGGGCCCATAAGGGAAACAGTCACAAACAGACAAAAAATATTGAGTTTCTCTAATGTTTTTTTTTTGTCATTAAAAACTCGGCTGAATATCCTTGCATAATATTTTGCATGATTTTTGAACCCATAAAAAGCAACATCGTGATTTGTGGAGTGAATTTGTAAGTATGCTTGCAGGTTTATTTTGCCACTATTTAACAGTGTTTATCCCAGAGGCTCAGAAAAAGGTTTCTAAAGCTATTCAGTATTGGCCTTAATATACTTTCATTTCTGTTAATGCTAATGTGACACCCTGGTTATATTTTTCCCATAGACTGCTGGGGAAATTTACCTCACTTGGGTAGCAAGGGCATTTTCTATTTTTACACACACTCTAAAGTAGTCTGATTAAAAACAGGGCTATTTTAGACATCATGCCAGCAGCCCACTCTATAAACAACTGCCTAATAAATATTTACTGGTTCAGTTTTGGGATTTTACTCCTTTCTCTGTCCTTTCAATGGAGAAATCTGGGTGATGAAAGACCCTTATGATGATTACTTTGGTTTGAAATCAGATTCTCTAAATCTGGTGTCTTCCAGCCCAGGTTTGCTCAGCTCCTGGGTGTGCTGCCACTCTGACCGTCTTTTTCTCTCCAATAAAGTGCTTGATGGTGTTCACATGAATGAGCAAAACTCTTCTTGTCATGTAACTTACATGACATAGACTTCTGCAGCAGCAGAACAAAGTGCATGGAAGTGCTTTGTGCATAACCTGGTGTGTCTGCTTGTACAATTAATAAAACTTTGAGATAGCACCTAAATCCATTCTAATTTCTTTTGAAGGCTTCTTAATATATTTGTGTGATTTCCAGGCTAAGTGTTGAAAGAATTATGTGGTTTTTTTAATTTCAGGAGAGTTTAACACAGGTGCTGCAACATGTTCACACCAGACTGTGCTAGGCCTATGTTGGGCTTGTGTTGATTTTTAAACTGGTCTTACACAAACCTCCAAATCTAAATAACATGGTTAGTGAAGGATGACTTTCACAAACAGCCGAGCTGAGCATTCCCATGTGGCATAGCCCCCACCAGAGAAGCACTGCAGAATGACTTCCAAGTAAACCAGAGGAAGGAGAAGACTACGTGCAGTATGAAGATTTTATCTGTGTGTTCAGTGTCCATTGCCACAGGGTTCCATTTGATTTTGTCCATAGGCTTCCTGTGACTGTGACTAATCCTCTGGGGCCAGCTGTGGCTAAAGCAAGCTTCCCTTTGGATTTCTCTGGAGTGAGGGAAGGAGACAGTGTGAGGAAAATGTCCAATATTTTGGCAGAGCCAAGTGCTCTGAGATTACATTCAAGAATAATGATTAACAAATGTTAGCTAACACTTCTCTGAAACCTCCTTAATCTAATTCTTGCAAGGACCAGTTTGAGTCTGGAATACAAATAATATCATTAATCCACCCATGCATAAGCTAATGTAGTATTTGGATGGAAATGTCTGCTGGTGTGGAGAACAGCCCACGTGACAGATGTGCATGTGGTGAGGCTGCTGGGCACATTGTGGCTCCCTCAGCTTGGGAACAAGGTCTCATGTTGCCAGCTGCCCTGTGAAGCTCTGATGGAGGCTGGATGAAGGATGTGAGATGGGGTGGCAGGAGGTCAGCAATGCAGGAATCGCTGGCTCCCACAGCTGGTGGAGCAGCACTGCTGGAGGGGGTGGCAGGTGGTGGCTCAGCACCATGGAGACTTTGGGCCAGAGGACTACAGAGACCGACCCCTCTCCTCCTAACTCATGGCTGCCAAACCAGCAGAGAGATTTTGGGCTGGGGAGCATGTTAAAGCTTAGCTTAGTAGTTTGTAAAACCCCATTTTTTAATGTGTTAGGCAATAAACTGTCACTTTATGCTTTTGAGTTGTGCATGTCCAGTTTGTGGAGTCTCTTTATGCCTGGTTAAAGATGCCCAAACAAACTGAGCTGAAAGAGAGGCCATAACACAATTTGAGCTAGGACCTCATCCTGTTCACTTTCCCAGCCCAGGTTTTCATGTGCTGGTGGTTGCTGCCCCAGTTTGGTAGAGCACATTGCTCTACCCAGAGAAAAGGCTCCCCATACACAATCTTTTAGCCTCTCTTCATGACCCTGGTGACTTCACTGACTACAGAGAAGATCCCTTCCCTCTAATCCCATGGCCTCCAGCCTCTGTCATTCCATCACAATCGCTAGTGTAAATTATGGATGTATATAAATTATTAATTCATGTGGATGATCCAGAAACACTACAGCAGTAAAAACCCAGAGACTTAGTAGGTAATTATGAAGGACCATCTCTGCAGTTATGAGAGATGAAAAGTGGTCTTCCAAGAGTCTGAGGTTACAGGATGGCAACAAGACAAGATCTGTGGCTTCTCTGTACTCTTTTCTGTAACTAAATCCATCACTAAATCCAGTGATGTTCCATAATGTGTTTTGTCCATGTTATTTTCAAAGTAGTACATCCCTATATGCTGAAAGTACAAAAACTGTCTACTATATAACTAAGAAAGTTACTTTCCAGTCTCTCAAAAAATATGTTACTTCATTTCCTTTTTTATAATCTTAAGGTACAAATTAAGTGTGTGTTCTCTGTCTTTTGGTGCCTTTCCTGTATCTCTAGAAAAAGTATTACCATGTCTACATGGAAAATTGTAGAATAAATACGTAACAGGCAGGTCACTGAAAATGTTAGCTCGATGAGCAATGAATCTATTTTTCTATGTTTTCTACATCTAGCACTAAAAGCAGTTTCAGTTATGTTTCCTTGACTAACACTTACTTTAAGTGCAATGGAACTGTACAGGTTAGACTTGTCCCCACACTTGAAGTTTTACTGGGATGGATGGATGGATGGATGGATGGATGGATGGATGGATGGATGGAATTAAGAATATCTGGACTTACTAAAAAATTAATCTTTTTGCACCTTCACTTTTGAAAGACCTTCCTTACCTCTGCAGAATTATTAATTTAGGATGCTGCTTTCACCAATCTCCACATATTCCCTTAGTTAATAATCATTCTACAAACCATAGGATCCATCTCAGTTCAGTGATACATCTAATTTTAGAGCACAGTGCTAAAGAAGGTTTTAATTTATCAAATTATCATATTTACTTGATGATTCTGCCTGGTTTTGCTGTGGACCCTTTTTGTTAAATAACCTAAATAAATTTGCTGAGGTTTGTATTCCAATTTCCTGTACTTATCAAGAACAAGGCTTGATGTTGCAGCCATCACCTCGAGCCATTTGCAAACATTCAGTCATCCATTTGTTTCTGGAAGAGGGAGGTTTGTTGCCCACTCTGCTCTGCTGGCTGGCAGCAGGAATGCCTCAGAACTTAGGATCACTTGCTATTAATTTCCTGTAGCACATTTAAAGATTTGATTACTTATTCCACTTTGACAGAAGTTGGATAAATCAAGTGGTGTTTTAGCTTCACGAAAATTGATCCAAGTCATGGTCATGTAATAGTTTAATTTGTGAAAACCTTTTGAAATTTTGATTCTTCTGTAAGTTTTCACATAGTGACAAGGGGTAGCTTCTGAAAGTGATGAAGGTTCAGAGGACCTACACAGTGATAAATGGAGCTTCAAATGCACACTTCGTTCCTTTGCTTCTTCCTACTCCTCTAGAGATCATCTCCCTGAGCTCTGCCTTGACTTTACCTTGACTTAGCCTCTATCCTGCAATATTTCTTGTAATCCTTCACTTCAGCACTCTGCTAGAGTGACCACATGCTCATTCAGCCCTCTTCCTTGGATGTATCTGGTTGGAAAATGGGACATTTGGCTGTACAGTACAGCAGTGACAAACACAAGTGTTCATTATTTGACTGACCAGATGCAGAGAACGCTATTGTTTTGATTCATTGCATCCTCTATTCTTCTAAACATTTGGACTTACTATTTTTTTTTCACACTGGGTGTTACCTTTGAATTTTATCATTAGTTGCTGGTATGACTTCTTTGTTTTGTTTTTCTGTTTTGTTTTACTGTTATCTTTTGGTTTTCTGAGTTATGACCAAAGTTAAATCATATCAGCATATTTTGTTCTTATCTTCTGAGTGTTTCAGTACCTGAAGTTCTCTGTATGGCTAAGAAAAGGAAAAAATAATTAAAGTAAAACATATTCTGGAAATGCAATGTTTTCTCTGAATTTTAATTCAAATTGCAGTTTTGCTAAAAAAATCCCACCAGAATCTCTAAAGTCAATCTTGACCTCAAATCATCTCTGCCTTTCTTGTATGAAAGAAAACCAACTTTTATTTCAGATAAGCTTCTACTGACATCCCCATGTGTAATTTTTTAATTATCTCCTCTTAACTACCATAATTCTGCATTTTGGATTGGTTTAATCCTTAATCACCACGAGCATAAAGGGGCTTTATTTTCCAGCAATGAGAAGAGTTCCTTGAAGAAACAGTTCCACGTCCCAGTCTCTGCTAATGCATTTTTCATCCAAGAGTTACTAAACAAAGAATATAAACAGCAGTGGGACCACAGACCACAAACCAGCAGTCAAACTCTAGTCTCTTGCTGCAGAATTATTTGCTTATCAATATCAGAGTGCCCTTTTTGCTATGCCAGGAATGGCAGGCATATCGCTTTTTGTTTTCCCTTGTACTGTTCTAATTATTGCTCCACTATGAGAGTGTTTTATTCCTCAGCCCAGCCGTCTCTTGGGACTGATTTTCATTCAGTACAAATGTTCTCATTATAAAGGCTTAACGTGAGGAGAATATAAATGAGAAGATGAGTGCATGCTAAGAAGTTGCTTATACAGAAACTACTGATCAAAGGAACAGCAGAGTAAAACACATGTCAGCATTAACGTGCTCCTACTTCCACAGTTCAAACAGTTTCCAGTCCCACAAGAATAGTGGGACTCCTTGCCTCTGAAACCAGGCCAGGAAAAACTCTGTTTAATTGAAAAAAAAAAAGGGCAAAGTATTTCTATAGAAGATTATGGTACAGCACTAAAGGGCTCTTTGAAAGCATGTACACCTTCATCAGTCTCAGAGATTACCCCCTGTCACTATGTGAACATTTACAGAAGAATTGAAATTCCAGAAGGTTTTCACAAATTAAATTATTACATGGCCATGACTTGACACAATTTTCAAGAAACTAAAACACCACTTACTTTATCCAGCTTCTCACTAATCACGCAGTTGACCCACTCACCATGTCATTTCTGGGAGCTGCTTTTGTCCAGTGGTTTTGGGCTGGATCAGACAGTAGTCACTGCCAGATGAAGACTTCAGTGGACAGTCATGTAAGCCCTCCTTCGATCTGTGGCCCGTTGAGCAAGACCAGAGGTATCTCTGCAAAGACATCAATCTCTTTGGGATTTCAGAAACAATTTCTCCCCTCCTCAAAAGGGATGGAAACAGCTGAAAGCCACAGTAGCAGTTCAGCCCCTCATTTTTTCAGGCCAAGACAATATACCACTAACAGCTGAACAGAGGCAGAGGGTGTTCACTGATAAAATATCATTTTGAAAAAGATTGTGCAAAACCAAGTCTGAGGCTAAAAGCAGAGTGAAGCAACCCTCAGGTGTTGGGCTACCAGGCTCCACCTGAGGCAAGCAGATTTCTTCCTGCCTTCCACTGGGCTGCAGCCAGCTCTGCAGGTAGTATTTCATCTGCAGTGAAAAAGTTTCAGTTTACACGTCATTCCACAAGCATATTCTTGGACATAACTGGGAAAAAATTAATGGTGTGTTTTTACTAAATTTCAACTTAAAAGTTCCATTGAGGGCAGCGGCCCTGCTCTTCTAATTTTCCTGCTTGCTGACTACATAAACGTGTAGGATATCTCTCAAGACTTTTAAGAAGTCAGAATTCTAACAAGAATATGTGAGTCATGTGTAGACTGACATAAAAACGAAACAGTATCATTCTCGTCACCAGAATGAAGCATGGCTCACACCCTGATCCACGACACACTCACATGGTCTTTAGGCTAAAATAGCACACACAGAAGTGTGCACAGTTATAATCAGAAACTTCTATAAATATGTAATATGAAGCCTCTTGAATCCTAACTTACAGACTGTATAACCTTGCCAAGAAGTAGTATTTTACCAAACAATTCAGTAGGACCATCAATAGACATAGGGCATTATCCAGCGTGGGTTCCAATACCTGATATCTGGATACAGCATTCAAATCTGACCTTAAACTCCAATCCATTTCAGCTTTAGGTCACCTTCAGTCAACTCAGAAACACCATTTAGCATCCTTCTCACAAAGGCCGTGATGCACATTCAGCTGGGGCATTACCCCTCAGCTACCGGACTGAGCATCCTTATGCCACGTGCACCTGTGCTTGGAGACATGGGTTTCCACAACAGCCTCCCTTCCTCCATCAGAGAATTGGTGTCTCTTTGTCAGGACTTACATGGATTTACTGTCTCTCTGGTTACTCTGTCAACTCCTAAACAGCTCTCATGCACAACCCAATAGTGTAGGGAATTTATGGCATGGGTTGCTCAGGTGTCTAATGCATGCCTTCCACAATTTTTTTGGTCTATGCCTGGACCAAGCCTAGATGTCAAGAAGTTTCTCAGTAAGTCATGGGCAGCTCCAGCTAGATTAGTCCTGGAAGCTGAGCTACTGCTTTTAAATCTGTCACAGACAGCTCTACAATCAGCAGTGTAGAAATACTCTTTGAGTATGAGCAAACTGGAAGGTAGAACTGAAAACAAAACACGGACAAACTTGCACCATCTGCTTTGAAATGCTAACACTTTCCCAGAATAACCTGTGCACCATTACCTTAAGACATTCCTCAGAAGAAGAGCTTATTTAAGAAACAGAATTGTTGTCTGAAAATGATTTGTAAGTGTGAGGAAGGCAACATATTTGTTCTTGTGGGTGCATCCCTGAGCTTCACACCTGCCTATATTAGGTACAGTCTTTATGTATCTGCATTCTTCAGTGCTCATCTCACAGCTCCATACAAGAGATTTATCCTTTAATTTGGCAGCCAGGCTTCACTGCCAGTGGAAAAAAAACTTTGAAAAAGCAAGAAGGTTTGTCATAAGAAGATGAATCCAGATGCAAGGGTTTTTCCTCCTTATTGTTTTAAATTTTGAGTAAATTAGCAGTCCTTCTTGTAAAGGAAATTAGAAGTAAAGGCTATTTTAAGAGAATGTGAATGGATCAGAAACAAAAGCCCTGTTGATTTTTCTGTCTCAAAACATCTGAAAACTAAAGATGGGTTTGGGTTGCTTAAACACAGGTATCCAGAGTCTTTTTAGAGGCTCTGGGGTGTCCCCTATCCCAGAGTTCCTGATCCAGTAGAATGTCCCCTTTATGGTTTGTGCCATATCTGGCAGGCACACTCCAGTACTTCTCAGATGATACCTTTGCTCAGGCCCTCAGCTCTCCCAAACATTTTTCAGAGCTGCTGTTCTCGATGCCATCCATAGGAACTGAATGAGCAGGCTCTTGAGTAATGAGGTCACCTATCAAAGTGCCTGGACATAAATTCAGTGATTAATTTCCATGGTTTTACTGGAAAGATGAGAACAATGACTGTTACAAGCTGAATGATATAAAAAGGCCCTTAATCATGGAAATTACTTGTATAGAGGAATGGGAGAAGACAATCCATGATTCAGATATAATAGAATAAATTGTTTTCCTGCTTTCACAGCTGAGTGTTTGGTTTTGTGTTCTTATGTGCAAGTTGGATTTAAATTGCTTGATAGCCTATAAAAAGCTACCTCCCAATGATCTTCAGGGATGATTTCAGATTGAGATTTTTTTTTAAATCTATCATTCTAGAGCATTTTGAGACTACTCCTTTAACTCACACTTCAAGAGTGGACCTCTAGGAAGTTGTAACCAGTATTTATTTCAAAACCTGCCCTGCCCAGAACATAAATTAATCCCAAGAGTTTCAAGGATTTTTCCTTGAAAACAATAATGACTTGAGCCCAGTTTATCTGCATGACTTCAGCAGCCAAGCTCCAGAGCAGCATGTTGGCGCAACACCTTGTAGCCAACTTAATGGTGTGATTCACTGGAGCACTATTTCCCTCCTGTAACCCTGCTACTTGCAAGCACTTAATTTTATTCAAGTCCATTTGGAAACAGGTGAAACTGTACACAGAGTGCAAAGGAAAAATATTTTATTGTGAACATGGCATGTAAAAGATGCGTTTCAGAATATACTGTTATATATCAAATGAGGAAAAAAAAGCTCTGACGTGACATAAATGAGCAGTGCCTGAGACAAATGAAGAACATGCACACAGCTGTTCTAACAGCACAATTCTGATACCAATCACAACATATAATATAGCTTTTATGACAATGTTTATAAAAATGGCAAATATTGGACCTACTCCTGCATTGTTGTCCATCATCCAAATCTTCAGTGAATCTTGCAGGTGTGTGGAGGGAACAATGAGAGCAAACTGACACCCCATCTCAGGCAGCAGAAGGTAGAGATGGAGGAACATCAAAAACAAAAGACAAAAACACTGTTCTACAAAAGTAAAAAGGCAAATATTATCCCAAGGAATACTATTATTTGCACGAGAAATCTTAATTGCAGCATCCTGACTCCATTAAAGCCAATGAGAGTATGCCATTGAGATCAGTGGAGCCTGAATTTCATACTGAAATTTAAAACATTCTTGCTTTAGTGTAAACATCAGCAGAAACTAAATGTCAGCATCTTTACAAGTATTCAAGTGCTATTTAAAAAAACAATAAAAAACATACAATGCTAACCCAAAATTCCAGTACATATACAAAAGGCAGATAATTAAAAGAGGAATTTTTTTCCCCAAATATACATTTTGAAGTATTTAAAACCACCAATTTTTTAGTACTTGTACATCATTGTTAGGGAAGGAGTATATGAGAAAAAAACTGAATTATTTACAATGATAAAGGAAGGGCACAGTGTTTGCTCAGATCTATTTGAAACCAGTATTTTTCCACTTTGGAGTCATGACATATACCTGCACACTCAAACAGGTTTCAATGCAGTGTTGAGAAGTGGCTATACTTCATTATTATGAAATATAACCCTTCTATGCAAGTATTTCAGCATGATTCCTCATGAGCCATTTATACCCATTCACATTTTCAGTTAAAAAAACCCAAACAAACCAACCTGAAAAATTTCTTGCCACAATATTTTGTCTTTAAACAACCTGATGAGATTTTTCACAATGGTAATTTACAGTCATGCATTTGGAGACTCAGAGTCAATACAACTTTTCCATTTACTGTTAGAGTTGTGCCTGTCTTCAAAGAGTTCTTTGCTAATTTTTGTGCGGATCTCAGGACTCGTTAACAGCTCCTTTATCTGATTCAGTCTGGGTAACAGGGCCTGCGTTTCTCTGCGTAAAGCTTCCTTTACTAAGTCTTCATCATGGCTCTTTCCTAGAGGAAAACAACAATATAATAAATTTTATAACAACTAATGTGATTTAGAATCATTAATGTACAGAGATAAAGAGATCATATCTGGTTTGGACAGTAGTAAGTGCTCAGTGTTTCGCCCATACTGATTTTTTATAAAAAGGTATTTCATCAAAAAATATAATTTACATCAACAAATGCTACCAAAATGTAAAGAACAGTACAGCATCACATTTAAGGGAAACTCCTGCCTTATTACATACTGTGTAATAGTATCTGCGATGAGTATCTGCAGTGGTAATTTTTAGCTTGGTATTGACTGCTGTTGACTAGGAAACAGCACGTGCTCTCACACAGAGCAAGCAGCCCTGCAGCGCTGCCAAACCCTCGGGCGCAGGGCATCGCTTCCACTTATGGCAAGGCTTCATCCACAGTCATCCACGACAATCCAAATGACAAACGCAAAATGTTCAGTTTCTCCTCAAAAGCAAGAAAGGGACTCTTGGTATCAAGAGCAAGTGAAGACTGGAGTCGCCTGCTTCACCACTCTTGTCTTTTTTCCACCGTCCATCCCTCCCAGCATTCAGCAGATTCTCAGCAGTGCGAGCACTTATTAAACCAGTAGACAGTGTCCTTCAATTCAGAACAAACTTTTGATAAGAGACTCACAAAGCAGAGTGCCTGACACCCAGCACCACTTTGCAAATTTCAGCAGGGAGCGGAACATGTTTTTGTAGTTATTCTTGGTGGGATATTTGCTCCCAGGCTTTTTGCACAGTGCTCACTTGCTGTTATCATTGTCGCTCTCATTCTTGCTGCTGCTCGCTGCTTCCTCAGTTTTTGCAGGGCTCCCATCAGTCTGCCTGCTTTTGTTTTGTGTTTCTTCTAAATATTGCTGCACAGCCTTCAGCACTGCATTCTCCACCAGCCTTTTGCTGAGGCTCACCAGCTCTGCATCGTCTGGCTCTGCTGCTTGCTTTTCACCTATGCATCACAACAGACAAGAGAAGGAATTCATTTCCATGCAAAGACAGTAGCTGTGATTGTATCAGAAGCTTCTGACTTGAGCTGGATTCTAAGTTATTAGCCTCTTCCTGATTGTAGAAAGTAATTTTTCCCTGCCCTCAAGCTCCAGACCAAAAGTATTCCATAAAGATGTGTACAGCGTATTAGATCAAAGATATTTCACTGCTCGTGTTTCTTATAACACTCCAGCAAAAGCCACTGCCTAACGTTATAAACCCTCATTCAGCATAGAAGAGTAAGTGTGCAAATTTAATTTTTTTCTGGCCAATGAACACCAGTGACATCTGAGCAAAGATCACAGAATCACAAAATATTCTGAGTTGGAAGGGGCCAATAAGAATCATCAAATCCAACTCTTAAGTAAATGGCCATTAAGGGAATCAAACTCACAACCTTGGTATTATCAGCCCCATGCTCTGACCAACTGAGCCAATCTCAGGGTCAAATATAGCATGAGGCATATTTACACTTTAGCAGCATTCCTAAATTTAGGTGCCACCATTTTGTGATTTTGCTTCATAAATCTAAATCTATTTATTCATTGCTTGTAATTCAGGAGTTTCTCATAGGAAAAATTGCTAAAACACTCAAAGCACAGGTTACAAATATTTTTCTAAGCAAAGCATAAAACTAACAAAAAACATATAGTCCCTCTCTGCCTCTCTTCTGTCTTCTGTCTTAAAGCTCTAACATCAAAGGATTGCAAGTTCCAGCAGTCCATTCTTAAATATCTGCTGATAAAAACAAGCTGAAATTTGCCTGTTTTGCTAAAACTTCATACGAATAACACGTACAACAAACCAACTGTATGCATAGTGAGGATTCTCATACATCATTACATGTAATTTGAAATGGTACTTTTCCATGAAACATTTTCCTAATAAACTATAAACCCTACTGCAGAATCCTCCTTTCACAAAGCATTTGTTGCAGGAAAAGCAAATTTTATTGTCCTATTCTCATTGGTCATGCCATTTGCTATTTCACAGTCTCCTGCACTAGGCAAACAACTGTTTCCCTCCATCTGTATTTAAAGGTCATACATTTCATGTCCTCTTCAGGCATTTGAATTCTGCGACCAGTAATAAGAGGCTGCTTAGTCACATGCATCTGGTGAAAGAGATATTATTGTATGCTCTCAGCACAAAGCTCTGTACTCTTCAATTACCTGAATTTGTCATTTTTCATACATGTAAATGTATTAAAGTTTTCCAGCACATTTAGATAACAGTTATGAAAGACTTTTATTAGTCTTCCTACTGTACTGCACAACCTGGGAGTGATTTCACTGATAAAGCATAATTCATATGGGGAATTCAAAGAGGAGAGAGAGAAGCAAACAAAACTCTTCATATTCAGAGGCAGTGCTTCTATTAGGTGTTAATCTGATCATTCTGCTCTGGAACAGTAGCTCTTCCAGTTCTGTTGGAACAGGAAGCACTGTTAGTATGGGCAAGGAAGAACTGTGCTCTCCCGCTGAAGAATCATCAGACTACATCTTGGTAAAGCATTTCTTTACATTTTGGAGGAAGTGTAGATAAATATTCTAAAGATCTTAAAAAGAATATCTGTGGGGATGGTTCTGATTAAAATCAAACATAGGAATACATCATAAGAACCTATTATAAGAATGTAAATATAAGAATGCATTAAAAACAGAATTATCATTTCCAAGGAGAAATATTTCAGGCTACCATGCAACAGAGGCAGAGGCACTATTCCCAAAGCCAAACAGCTACATATTCCACATTCTCTGACTCACTGCTTACCATATTGCTATCTCTAAGTCCTGGGTCTAAGCTTATCCTTTAACTTACAGGAAGGATGGACTTAGTTCAGACTCCTCTCTCTCAGGGCACCCAAGGTATTTATGAGCAGCATCTCCTCACAGCTTTTCTGAATTGATCCCACACACTCCTTTGAATGAAGCCTTTTGATTACTGATTTCCTTTGCTTCTAGTAAAGATGCTCAAAAATGTGTTGATTGCCCTGGTCTATTTAGTCACTAGAAAAAATAATTAAAATACTTAATGATTACTTAAAATAAAACTGGTTTCCAGTTGCAGAGTTTCTTGCTTTTCAGAATTGCTTGTGGGTCATGGAAATCATTACTCACACAGTGCTAATGATCTATCCATGCAACTCAGAAAAAAAAATCAATGGGAAATATGGTGCCCAGCCACTCTCACAATTGACCCTGCAGTGCTTAATATGCAAAATATGACTAACCAGCCACAGAGGCCTCCAGATACCACACAACAGTACTGATTATATTTACTTACCGTGTAATTTTAGTTGTAGCACATCATGTATTATGGTCTGAAAAAGACCAGAGCTCTTCTCCTATGAATACTTTCTGCAGAACAGCTCTCATTTACAGATATATGTATAAAATCCAGATAGCTACTATTGTGTTTATTATTTCAAAATAAGCAGGTAGCTCACTTACAAGTACTTTGTCATGAAAAAGTCAGGTTTTTATAAAACTGTACTTTTATAAGTACAGTTTATATAGCTACAGAAAAATGGGTTTGTGGGTTTTTGTTTGTTTATTTTTAATATTTTGAGATATTCAATGCTCATCAAAAGTCTGGGGTGAAGACTGCAGCACCTCCTAAGAGAGCTCTGCACTCCCACTGGAAAGGCATCTGTCTGACATGTGAATGCAAATGCATACACATCATTGCATGAAGATTGTGCTTGGATTTATCCATGCAGCCACCTTGGTGGACAGGCACATGGACCTGTATAATTCCCTGATGCTCTGTTTCTATTCTCATACTCCCAAAATAGCAGTTGTGGGAGTGTCTGCAATGCCACGGTTGGCTGGCAAGGTAGCTGGGTACCATTGTATCGCTCCTATTCATGACTGTTGATAAAATGAAACAGGTCATGTAATAGAAACGAGTGTTGAGCATCTATGCCTACTTGACAATTTAACACACATCTGTCCTGTTTACATCTCTCCTCCCATGCTGCAGCTGCTGCTCACCTGCTTCTTTGATGAATACAATTCCTTTGCAGCAGGCAAATACTTCTTTGAGTGCACTAACATTATTTGAATTATTGGAATATCTGTGGAAGTCATTGCAGATATTAATGTTTTAGATTCAAAAGAGAGGTTTAAAAATTCACACTTGCTCTGTTTATAATCTCTGTTCTGAAAAGGGAACAGATACACCACAGCACTGTATTTGCATCAATATTGTGACACTACTTTATTTCTGTGCCTGTGAATAAAAAAATTCCACTGTCTTCTCCTCAATGCTGTTCAGAATAAAAATGAAAATACCTTTCATTTTGTTTATCCCAGAATTCTCGTCTATAATTTTCAAAATATGAAAACCAATTCATACTCTGTGAATGTACCTCAATGCATTCATGCTGAGCAGTGTTTTTTATTACTAAAACCGAAGCATACCAGTTGTCCTGAAATGACCATAATTTTTTACAAAGGGAACTATCAGCTCCACAGAATTATTCAAAAGAGGCTTTATGATCCTACATCCTACTGCTAACAGTTATGGACACGAACCAGATGCCTGCAACCACAGCCAATTTTGGATTCAAATTCACTGTTGTATCTTTCTACTGGACTAGGTTTAGTCTCCAAGTCTACACCCCCCCTACACATTACAAGATTGTGAGCTGAATTTCGAAATACTGTATTGGAACAAATCAGATATCATGGTCCTGGTACAGCATTTTCATGGCCCTGACACAGCCTATTAAAAGTGCATGTAGGTATCTCAGATTTGGAGAGAGGCAGGACAGTTTGAATCCCTCTGTTGTTCATATGATTACCCCATGGATTGTGATTTTTTTTTGTAACAGATTTAATTGAAGGAAGCAACAGGGGATCCCTTTTATAGGAAAAGCCAGTTTTACATCCTTTTACCAGCTGTGCTCCAAGACAATGTTCTGCAATCCTTCCCTTGTGGCCTCAACACACTGGGCTTTGTTCTTTCTTCCAACACCTTTCTTGGCAACAAAACAATGATAACATGGGGAACACTATAAAAGAGAACCCTTAGTATTTTGAATAGGCAACTGAGACCCACTGAGAAATTTGGTGACAGAGGTTCTTTTCTGGGACCTAGGGAGGGCTGTGGTAACAGACATGCCTCTATCTACCTTTTGGGTTATTCTAAAAATTTCTAATACAGTGTTTACAAACTCTATGAACACAAATATAAGCACATGCCCATATCTAATCAACACAGTAATTAGAGACAGGAAAGTCACAACTCTGAACATTTCCTTGCTAATTAAGAAGGACTTGCATGAAAAGTCTCTTAAGTGGTCACTTCAGAAATTGACACAAATAAGGCACTGGGAGGAAGGTGAAATTATAATCTCATTATGACATGAGGGTGATGACATTTCTGTTGCTGGATGTTCCCACCAGATGTGGGACATCTAACAAACTTCTTTAGGTTTACATATACTGCTCTGCAAATACAGGACTGTCTTACAAGGCAATACCAATCTGTCCTTCATGCTGAATACATGGTTTCTAGTTTGCTGGAAAGGTTTTTTTATTTAATTTGGCACACCATGGAATAAACCCAAAAAAGTAGGAATTTCTACTAAAGAGGAAATTAAGGGTGTTGCAGCTATTCAGGGAAAGTGGTGCTCTTGCCAAATTCATTCATGACAACAGGAGTACCTGCAGACTTGGCAAACATAACAAAAGTTTGTTTGGTTTCACACAAACCCCTGTGAAGCTCTGATATAAATTTTCTGACCATCTCTAAATGAAGAAAGAGGATGTGATCTGCTAAATCTACTCATCCCTCTGCAAACCCTAAGGGATGTGATGCCATAGGCAAGAGCCTCCAGAACAAACAAAATTTAAAAAGTTATATAAGACTCTAGTCTTAGCATACAGGGAGTTCTGTTAAATATCTTGGGTTTATTTTTCTATTAAAAGAGACCTGTTGACAGAGAAATCCCCTAGCTCCTTTAATGCAGTTTAATGCTTAAATTGAACTAATTTATAAGAAGTCTAGTCCAACAGGCAGGAAAGATAGCAAAGTGGCCAAAGGAAACAAGATAGCTTAAAAAGCTGTGAGTTTTACTTGATTTTTCACACCAACACTCTGGTAGAGAAAACAGGCCAAGTTACAGAAGTGGTTTTACATAGCCACAGTAACATCCACTGTGCAAGATGGCAATGGGAGAACCAAAGGATTGAGGCAGATTATGATAGCAAACATCCAGGCAACATTATTGACTCCCCTTCACCATCCACAGTGCTGCCTGGTGCCAGCAGCTCTCGGGAATGGGGAATAGGGCAGCTTGGGTCAGCAGGCAGATCAGGGAGAGCAGAAGAGTTGTTCCACCCTCTAGGATGGTGTCACGGGGCAAGCCTCCTGCTGTTTTCAGAACCTAAGAGCGAGAAAGAAATCAGGCTTCCCAGTCTTCCCAGGGAAAAGCTGAATTCTGGAACAGGACAGACACATCAGTGCCTTGCATTCAGTGGTCCTCCAGAAATAATACTGAGAATGTAACACACTGTGGGTGACACGTAGGCTGCTTCCCCATCAACCTCGGTCACCAGTGACNCCCCATCAGCCTCGGTCACCAGTGACCACAGACAGAGCTGGATAGTCTTGAAGGCAGAAAGACCTAGACCCTGCTAGGTCACCAGGCTGAGGGAGACGTAGGCCCAAAACCGCAGCCACTAATGAAAAGCGTATATACAAAGATTTTAATTGCCACAGTCCAAATATTTTGGCAAAACCTTAAAGTCCCTGCTTATGGACCTGTCAGCCATGAAAATCAAACGTTTACTCACCAGCATGCCAAGGCAAGTCATTTAATAAACATTCACTTCTTGTTACTGTTTCCTTATCCTTCCCATAGTCTGTGGGAACTTCAGTGTCATGTCTCTAGGATTAATTTGTTACTATACAGCTTCCAAAGAGATGCCATTTTGGCTGTGACTTTTCCATGCTGCTGTCAAGTATACTAAAAAAAGCAATCTTTTTTGGACTAAGACAGATTGTTAAACAAGTGTTAATAAGTGAATCTTAACAAGCTGAACCTGCGTTGTTGTTCCTCCTGAGCTCAGAAAAAGGCTCCATACAGACTCATGTTATCACAGTCTCTCACATAGTACCTCTCTTTCCCTGGGGAAAGCAATTATCAATGTACTTGTAAGTTATGGACAGAAAAGTCAAATTTTAATCAACATCCATTTTCATTTAATTATTTAAGGTGCACAAGCATGACTTGTCAAACACAGCTGCATACTGTTTGAACTGCAAAAGGAAGATGAAATCTTGCAAAAAAAAAGATATAATTGCAATTCAAGAGTATGTCCAACAGTGTCCATAAAATACCATAACAATTTAAATTTTATTTAATAATTTTAAATACTGCATCATTATAATGAAAAAAATTGCTATCTCCAAGGTGCTTTTAACATCTCTGTAACTATATTTAATTAGATTCTGAATCTAATGGAAGAAGGTTGGAGTCCCCTCTCTTGGTATGAGCATCTTAGGTAGGTTTGAACTGGTAGCAAAACTGCATCCAAAGGCAATCAAAATAGATGGGTCCAATCCTTTTCCTACAGAATCTTCCTCTTGAAGGAACTGAACCCACTTCATAGGCTTCTTATGCAAACCACAAAGTTATGTGGTTTTGAACATATGAGTAGGATTGTTGCTGTCTTTCCTTTCATGGATCAAGTCTATAGAATCTGACCAAATTTGCTAACAGCTTTGGGAAAGCTAACAAGACACCCTTAAATCAATTTGAATTGCATTTAAAAACACACCTTAATATTAAGTACTTATCATGACCTTTCCTATCTGAATCCCCTTTATCTCTCACAGATTTTGCCTTAAATAATGTATTTAGTTTTGTTCCTTCTTCCCTCCCTTTTGTTTGCCACCTAACTTCCACTTTAAATGGAAGAGCTGGAATTTTTTATCAGTTTTTAAACTGATATTATGAGATGTAGCTGTATAAATGTTCACTGCTCTACCACACAAAAGTTTGTAAACCTGAAGCTGACTTTTGATACTTGGAGAGTACTAGTACATAGAAGTTTAGGCCTCTCTTTAAATGCTCTGGCCTTGAACCCATAAAACCACTGTTTGGGATCTTCTTCAGGACAAGCTCTTCCTTAACTTTTATTGCTCTCTAAAAGCCCAAATGTACCCACTTGCAAGAACACTGAATCACAGAATTATTTGGTTTGGAAGGGACCTTAAAACTCATCTAGTCCTACCCCTGCTGCGATGGGCAGGGACACCATTCACTAGACCAGGTTGCTCAGAGCCCTATCCAACTTGGCACTGAACACTTCCAGTGACTGGGCATCCACAACTTCTCTGGACTCACCACCCTCTTTCAGTTTAAAGCCATTGTCCTTTCACCACATGACCTTGAAAAAAGTTCCTCTTGATTTCTAAAGAAAAATATTCCAAAGACAAGATAAGCAACAAATTTAGGCATGTGTTTAGTCATAATAAACTGCTCTGTGTCATGGGAGTTTTGATGACCTCAGACATGAAATCAGAATAGCTGTAGATAAAGAGTTAAGAATGCTCAAGGTATGACCACAGCTCACTTAATCTAATTCACAGAAATTTAAAAATTGCTGCTAGAGGATGGCAGAACAAAATCTCTGGATGAAAAAAATCCTGAAACATTACCATGCCATAGAACTAAATTTAATGCAGTCAATCCTTCACATGAGAAAACAGACTTTATAATCTAGGGCAAGGAAAATTTGAAAGAATATGAGAGAACAGTACTAATTTTTTTCCCATCCTATGTTCTTTATGAATAAATCAAATGACCTCCTTTACTGAACAAGCACCTAATAATCAAAATTAACATTATTCTTGAGTCTGCTTCACCACTAAAAATCAAGAATAACTGAGTCCTAATTACTGGTTTTAAACCACTGGACCTTACTTCCATATCCTTCCAATGTTAAATATCAAACAGTTATAAAAGCATTTTCTTTCTGAAACAACATAAAACTCCTTAAAAACTCCACTTCTCTACCTAATACAACACCTCTTTAATGAGAGCAAATCCCTACAGCTCTAACACTGCATTCTAGGAAAATAATAACTCCCCCTCCCTTTCTTCCCCCATATTTCTACTTCCTCAAACTCAGTGAGTCAAAGACTCTTCTAGCAACACTTCAGTGAAATCAATCCAGAAAAATATGTCTGCTATGCCAAAAACTGAATTAAACATCACATTTTTTACCAATTTACTCTGTACCATAACGGATTGCTCATTACCATGCCTTAAAACTGATGATTTTCATCTCTTTACACTCCTTTTTCCATTTGCAAATTTTCTCTCTACCTACATAGTATACAGAGTTCCACACTCTTTAGCATCCCAATAATTCTAAATCTGTCCCATAACATCAGTAGAAAACTGCTTATTTATGCCAGCTCATCTTTTGGGCCTTTATTTCTATCAGGCTAAACAGTTCTAATTTGGAGTTTCATATATTTTCTTCATCCTCTTACTTTAAAGTAGTATTGTTCTCAGCCTTTCCTCAGTTCAAGAAT
>VYZP01079025.1:0-40052 GCA_013400635.1 Hypocryptadius cinnamomeus | reverse complement strand
TCTATGTGTATATTTACATATTTTAATTTTTTTTTGTTGTTGTGTGTATATATTTACATCTAAAAACGCATTTTGATCAGCCGGGAACCTGGGTGAGGGCTGAGCACCATCTAGTGGCAAGCACCACGGCTCCAGAGGCTGCCAAGCCAGCAGGAAATCAGCCAAGGACAGAAAGTCTTGCAGGAATTCTCCTCCCCCTTGGCTGCCAATCGCTATCTTTCTTTTTGTTATTCCTTTTTCCCCCTCTTTCTTTAGTCAGGAACAGCAAATGGGGGTCCTGAGGATGCCTGGGTGCCTACATGCCTGTAGCCCCTTGGACCACTGGGGGCCATTCTGCTTCATTTTTTCTGTTTTAATTTGGTGGGAGGGCAGGGTTCTTTTGCCACCAGCTGCCTGGGCACTACAGATTGGGTGCTGCCAAACCCAACCCAAACTCCTCACCCCATCACAGGGAGCAGTCTGGAGGCTGGGAGTTTCCAAGGATCCCAACATCCCAGGCATCCTGGCAGGAGATGTGTCAGAGCTGGGTCCAGCACTGGGAAGATAAAAAAGGAGCTTTTAAATAATCATTTTGTCTTCTCCTCGGCTGAGCACAGCCTTTCAGGGATAAATAAGCAGCATCAGTCCTGCTTAGACACGTTGGCCTTTCCATTTATTTACTCCCAGTTTTTATTGTGAGAGAGCAGCCAAGCCCAGGCTGGGTTCAGGTCTCTGCTGTGGGGGACACATCTCCTCCACTGGGTGCTGGTCTGTGCGTGTGGCACAGGAATAAAGCTCCCAGGAATACACAGCACTTTTCGTCAGGAAGCAGCTCTCTGAACATAAACTAATTAATCACTCGTGCCTACCTGTCAGGTCAATGATTCCTGAGATTTTTAATCTAAAAATATTTCCCTTTTGAAATCCAGATGCGCCTGTTTTGGCAACTCTGCTTTTGATTTGCTTATTTGAGGTGGTTTTTAATATTTTTTTCATTTTTAACCTGTGTTGCTTCCCTTTTGTATTTGGGCTTTTGATGTGCTTTAATTGACTGATTTTTATTTCTTTTTTTATCCTGCAAGAATAGGAATTTATTCTCTTTATTTTCATGGCAAGTCTCTCTCCCTGCTGCGTCCTGTCAACTGTCCTCTTCTCTTTTTAAGGGATTTGGCTACTTTTGCCTCATATTTCAGTTTATGGACCATAGACCCCAAACCATTTTCTTGATGAAATCTGTCCTCTCCCGTAGGATCTATTTATCATGGCTGGGTGCCATGGGAAGCCTCCCGTGGTGGGGGGAGATGCTGCTCCTGTCTCCTGAGGGCTCAGCTTCAAATTTGGCACTCTGCCCTCATTCCTCCATATAGAAATGATCCTCCTTAGCGTGGAATTATTTATTTTTAGTTCCAGTTTTACTGTTCTTGGGCTTTTTTCTGCCCGCCTTCCCACCTTTGTTGACAGTGCATATTTTAATCACAAAAAATGCCAATAAATGCATGAATGAGTAACTGATCCAAATGTATGAATAAAATAAAATTAAATGAATGAGTGAAATGTCCTGAAAATAGTAATTTCAGTAGGCTTTGAGGCTTTTTAGAAAAGCTCTTTTTAGTCTTAACCAAACCTCTCAACAGGGTCTTTTACTTCAATTTTATACTGATAATAGCTGTATCTTTAACTTATTGCAGAGTAGGGAAGACCATACCCGGTGGTTGCTGGGGTTTTTTAGCTGCTGTTATTTTATTTCTTGTTGCTAACAGATCTTCCCCTACTTTTTTATTTGAAATGACAGGAATAATCACTTGCTCTTGTTTGTGCCATGGATTGGGAGGGGGTCAAATTCATCTCAGGTGTCAGCAGGCACAGCTTTATCAAAATCCATGCAGCATTTCCCAGCTCTGGACGTGCAAAGAGCATGTGCTCGTGGGGTGTGTGTGCTCAGAGCCCCTGTGCCAGATGAGATGGGGAAATACAATTGTTTTCTCTTAGGAAATGCCTTTTTTTATTTGCTCATCAAGGATTTATTTTATTTATGTTGTTTATTATGCAGCTGTGTGCGTGTGCATGTGGAAATCTCACGTTACCATTCTGTGTTTGAGCACAGACCTTGGAGGGGAACATGGGGGGAGCACACAGGGCACCTCCATTTTTCAGATATGGGACATCCCAGGCTGTTGGGTTGTTTTTCCAGGAAAGCCCTCACAGGATAACTTTTACTTGGAGCAATAATTTAGGCAGGGAGCACAAAGATGGGAGGAAGATTCTCTTCTTGAAAAGTCACTTTGGGAGGATTAATTCATCATTGCTCCTTTTCTCAGCATCAGTGGAACAACTGGATTCTTAAAGAAAAGTCATTTTTCCAGGAATAAAATTCATTTCATACATGTTTTTTACATGTTCCCAGTGCATGGCTAAAAGCATGGACTTCAAGCCCTCTCCACAGTCCGTATTTCAGGATGTGGAAACCAAGGCACAGCTGCCCCAGGCTCTGTGCATCTTTCTCTGCCATCTGGGTTGATGTAAATGACACGTTGGGTGACATGAGAGGACCCCTGAGCAAGATGGAATCAGGGCTAGAGACTTCCCTTCCAACTTCCCATCTCATGCTTGAGTCTGGATATGGTCCCTATGGCTTCTGGCAGCAAGCATGGGTACATTTGTTGGATTTTTTGGTTGCTGTTGCTTGGAGTTTTGCTGCTTGTTTGAGCAGAAAGTGTGGCTTTGTGGGCTAGCTCTGTGGTGAGCTCACTGCCAGGTCTGCCCTCCTTCTGTTCTGCAGGAAGGAGAGGCAGAAGCAGGGAGAGGAGCAGGGAGCTGAGTGCCCTTGGAAGCCAAGTAGTGATGAGTGAAGCCGAGCTTGGTGCTGAGTACTTGCAGCATCAGGATGCCTGTTGGGGAACTTGTTGGAGAACCTGCTGGAGAACCTGTTGGGGAACCTGTTGGAGAACCTGTTGGGGAACCTTTTGGGAAGGGACAAAACCCTGCTGATGGGGTCAGTCCAACTTGGGACGAGCTTCCCGGAGTTAAAACCCAGGTGTGACTCAGGCTTTCTTCTCCCCGTTGTGTCTCCTGCAGTGCTGAGCATCCGGGGGGCGCAGGAGGAGGAGCCCACGGACCCCCAGCTGATGAGGTTAGACAACATGCTGCTGGCAGAGGGGGTGGCAGGCCCTGAAAAAGGAGGGGGCTCGGCCGCCGCTGCCGCCGCCGCCGCCGCGTCCGGAGGAGCCGGCTCCGACAACTCGGTGGAGCACTCCGACTACAGAGCCAAACTGTCCCAGATCAGACAGATCTACCACACAGAGCTGGAGAAGTACGAGCAGGTAACAGGCTCCTTCGTGCTGGTGGGGCTGGTGGGAGCAGAGCGTGGGTCTGCACAGCCTGGATCACTACTGACATCTGTTGTTAGGAGTGTATGGGCTCTGGGTGTTGGAGTGAGAACATGCTTTTTTTGGGGTTGGCAGGGTTGGGGTTTTATGCTGGGATGTGGCGTGGGGGGTATGGGTATCGATGCAGGGCAACCCCAGTGTGGGAATAATGTGCTCTGACTCCATGATTCAGAAGGTTGAACAATTGCTTTATTAATCAATACTATATTACACTAATACTGTACTAAATTACATACTAAAGAGATACTATACTATACTAAAGAGATACTAAAGAAAAACCTGTGACTGTCTGCAGGCAGCCAGGACACAGCTTTGACCCAACTGGCCAAGGAATTAAAACAACCTTCACCCGTGTCCAATTAACAAATCACTTTGGGTAAACAATCTCCATAACACATTCCACATGTGCCAAACAACAGGAGTAGTGAATAGAGATAAGAATTGTTTTCTCTTCTTCTCTGAGGTTCTCACTGCCTTCCCCAGGAGAAATCCTTGGGAAGTTGTGCCTGCTGCTCTCTGTGGAAAGAGCTGTGGTCACAGTATGGCTTGTCCCTTGGATTTTCACTTTTCACTCCTCCCCTGATATCTTACCCAGAACTGGCCCTATGAATGAAAAGGCCTCTCTGATATGCTGGCCTCAGTGATGACAACTGTCCAAGCAGAACTTGAATCATAATCTTCCTTGAATATATTTTCTCCTTGAAAAGCTCCCTTTCCAGGGGAAAAAAATATTTTTTCTTGTAGTAAATTACTCTTAAAAAAGAAAAACTGCTTGGGTCATGAACACAGCTATTGCTAACACTGACAATTTCATGAAGAGCTTTGCAGGTCAGTGCTCAAAACCAGTTCCTTTCAAGTGCTTCCAGATGTTTTGCATCTCTTGGCTGCTGTGCACCTTGCCCTTGTGGTTTCTACTCCAAGGTTGTGGTTTATGGATGTGAACAAGAAGGCACCACCTCTTTGGGTGCAAGACAAGCTCCACTGCCAGGGCCCAGGTGGGCTTTCAGATCTCTGGTTTAGATCCAGTGAAAGCCTCCACTTTACCTGGCTGACTGGATGTGTGGTGGGGCTGGGGGATGTCTCATCCCCACGGCCACGTTGGCCGAGCTGAGGGAAGGGTTAGAGCTGGAGTCAGGGTGGCCAGGCAGGGCTCTGGTAATGGAGCAGCCAAGCACAGTCGTGCCATGAGAGGCATTTTGGCAGAGCCTGAGGGCAGGCAGGGAGCAGGCAGAGGGCTGGTTGTAAGGATGCCCTTTGGTGGCTCTCCTCATCCCTTGCTCACTTGAGACACAGGGAGGAGCCTCAGCCATCCCACATGGGTGGGAGTGGAGAGCACATCAGGGATCATCTTTCAGGCTGAAGAGGGGTGGGTAGAGAGACCTTGTGTCCTCTGCTGCCCAAGTCCAAGGAGAGGCCCTTGCCACAGACAGGGACGGGCTTCAGGATAGGACCATCTCCTTCTTCCTTCCCTTGGGCAGGAGTTTTATTTGTTTGATGTTCTGATTCTGTTTTTGCTTTGCTTTTGCTCCTCAAAGAGGCACCCAGGTGAGAGAAGCCTTTAGCCAGGCCCAGAGGGTGGGATGGGCCACATCTTTTCTTCTCACAACCCACTGACAGGATTTGGTTTTGCCACTGAGTGGCTTTGTAAGTGGCTCTGCTGGTCCACCATCTCTGGCACCATCTCTGGTACCATCACCCACATTCCTGCAACACCAGGGCTCAGGGTTTTTCCACCTCCTTCCCACTCTCTCCAATCCAGCTGTTGGGAGCTCAGCCCCTGGCTTCTCAGTCTGGCTGCTGCTGGGTCAGCACGGCAATCTGTGGTGATTCTGCCTTTAATGCTCTTTATTTCATGCCAAGAGGAGATGATCTGAAATTGCTGGGATGTCTGGGAGCAATGAGATGGCCAGCTGAGAGCTCTGATAGCCAGCACTCATCCTGGGAGATGGGAGTCAGCGGCTGGAGCTGGCCTTGGGGATGTCTCTTTGTTGGGTCTGAGCCATGGTGGGCTTTCAGCTTGGAAGGGTGGGATAAGACACAGCAAGTCAAGCCCATGTCACCAGTCCACAAATCCAGTGTTTCTTTCCCCTGCCAGCCCCTTTTTCCCCATCATGGCATGGGAGCTGCAGACACTCCCCAGAGCAGCCACCCACATCCCAGGAGCACCTAAGGCTTCTCCAGCCATCACTGTCCACTGGTTTTTGGGGCTTGGTTCTGGGAATCAGGGGATCCCATCATGCCAGTGAGGTGCTCATGGGGGTGAGGGAGAGGGAAGCGAAGTGGCCTTGATCTGGCCTCAAAATCCACCCCTTGTCCCCTGGCTCCTGTCTCTGCCCTGTCCTCAGGGCATGGCATGGGGACAGCAGGAGCAGCCAGACAGTGCTGTGCCAGCAGCAAACTAATTGGGATTGTTACCTGCTTGCCCTTATTTGTCAGGGCTCCTGCCTCATTCAGGCTTTAATTATTATCCTTATTTACTTCTTACCCGATGTGCCAAGAGCACGGAGCAGGGCCGTGTTTCTCTGGGAGCTGCTCCTGTGAAGCACAAAGGGCTCTGCAGGACACATGGTGGGGCTGTAGGAGGAGGGGCAGTGGGTCAGAAGGTTCATGGTCCTCCTCAGATAAATCCATAGCTCCTCCAGTCACAGCCAGGAAAACAGTGGCTGGCACTTCTTCATGTTTTTCGTGAATCTTAGGGCTTCATCTGCCCCAGCTCTATCCATGATCCCCCTGGGAGCAATGAAATTGGCTCCTGTCTTTCCCAGCATGTTTGTTGGGAATCTCTCACACCCTGTGCTTGGCAGACCAGGGAGATTTCTTTCTCCCTGATGCCTTTTTCAGGTTTAGCTAGAGGCAGAGGCCAGACGAAGTTAAAAGGATAAAAGTGGCCATACTTACTGAAGGGCCTTCAGGTACATGCAGGGCAGACAAAGCCTCCCCAAGGGAGGGGGGAGGCTTTGAACCATGTCCTGAGTTTTTCAGACACATAAAAGTTTGGTCCATTTACATATCAGGAGTTAATTCTCCAATTACAGCTTCAGGTGATGAAGTCAGATACCCACAATTTGCTACCTTCCCAATTCACTTGTGTTTGTACTTTTTGGGGCCTGAGGCAGAGAGAGTGTCCTTGAGTTTCAGGCCTAGAATTATTTTGTCTGACCAAAACGTAAAGAGAGTTAACTAACACTCTATATGAAAAAAAAACAAAATAAATAAAAAATACAAAAGCTAAAATCTTAAGGCATCATCCCCTGAGCACCAGCCCGTTCTTGCTCTGAGCCTGCTCTGGAAAGCCCCGGCCAGCGAGGCCTGCACTGCACTCACTGATAGCCACGCTCCCTCTGCCCCATCCTCGGCACCACCGAATGACCTTCCCATCCTGGGGTTTCTTTTGCTTTTCCTGCCATCCCAGGCGTGCAACGAGTTCACCACCCACGTGATGAACCTGCTGCGGGAGCAGAGCCGGACCCGGCCCATCTCGCCCAAGGAGATCGAGCGGATGGTGAGCATCATCCACCGCAAGTTCAGCTCCATCCAGATGCAGCTGAAGCAGAGCACGTGCGAAGCCGTCATGATCCTGCGCTCGCGGTTCCTGGACGCACGGTGAGCCCGCAACCCACCAAACCTTTCTGCGGTGTCCTTCGGGTCGGGGAGGTTCATCGGGCAGGTTTGGTTCTGGAGTGAACTGAGGGCCAGCTGGAGGGCTGTGTCTTGAGCCAGAGGGGTTTTTTGCCTTCTTTTTGCCAGGGTTTAGTTGAGGTGTTAGGGCATGGGTTGGACTCGATGATCTTGAAGGTCTCTTCCAACCCAGTCATTCTGGGAATTCTGTGAATTCTTTATCCCTTAGTGGTCTGTGGCTCAGCAGGGGAGGGGACTGCAATTCAGACCATCCATCGGTGAGGCTCCCAGCTGTTCCCTGAGAATTGCACATCCTGGTTTTGCTGCGGCAGAAGGAAATCCCGTGGCACATTGCAACAAGCCTTTGTGGTGAAAACATGCACTTCAGTTAGGGAGGAAAGTTTATCCTCCAGGCCATCCTGTCGCCCCTAGAATCCCATTCTTTTCCCACTGCTTTTATTGTCCCAGATTTTCACATTGCTGTAAAATTATTTCATTTCCACAAGCTGGTTAGGTGCAGACTGCAGCTTGGGCTGTAGCTTGCTATGGGGAGGAGAGGCAGCTACACCACAGGTACAAGGAAAGAGATGGCAGGCTGGTAATAATGCCTAGGTGTGAATGGAACAGACTTCCCCAGGGATATATCCAGCTCTGCTGCCTCAGCACAGGGCTTTGCAGAGTAGCACTGTCTTTGGTCACGACAGCCAGGTGTCAGGAGTCACCTTCCCAGGTGGAGGAGCTGGCTGCCAGTTTTCAGACTCTGCTGTGAGCTGGAGGATACAGTGATAAATTTGAGATGGAGACTTGCTTGCTTTGAAAGGTGCTGAGAGAGCAGTCACCAGCAAGGGGCAGATCAGAAACTTCCTGGCCGTGAGTCTTGCACTCCATGCAAGCAGAAGGGGGAGGGAGGAGAGTGGGAAACTCAAGAGAATCTAAAATTGCATTCTGTTTTTGGATCCCTGGTGCTCATTCCCTTTCCTTTTCCTTCTGTTTCCCATTCTTTCTTCACGTGAAGGCGGAAGAGACGAAACTTCAACAAGCAAGCCACGGAAATCCTGAATGAGTATTTCTATTCCCATCTCAGCAACCCTTATCCCAGTGAGGAAGCCAAAGAAGAGCTAGCCAAGAAATGTGGCATCACAGTCTCACAGGTGAGAGAACGAAAAGCCTGGACCAGTGGGAAACCTCAGCATGGGAAGGGTATTCCAGACCTCAGACCAGTCAGCCATGTCCAGTGTTGAACATTTAATTATTAAATCCATTTAGTGCAGGTTAGTGAGAGTGGGTGGGAGTGCAGATGGCGCTTGCAGATTGAAGCCATGGATGGAAAAGGAAAGTCTGAGGGTGGATTTAGGAGCTATGAAGGCTCCATGGAGCTGTATGTGCAGGCAAGGTGTTGGCAACACAGGAATGATGTGGTAGCACGCAGAGGGGCAAAGTCTTCTCAAGGAATTAGTGCTGGCCTGGCTTGCAAGAAGAGCTTGTTTGATCTGAAAGTCCTTTCTTCAAGGGATTAAAAGCAGTAGGAAGAGTTGTGCAGGTTTTGCTTGATAGGGTAGAATGGACAAGTCCAGGAAGTCAGGAGGGATCTGGGTGTAACAGTTACAGTTCGTGCTCAGTGAGGGTGGGATTTCTCAGGGTCATTTCTCTCAGTCATTACCCTTGTGCTGCAGAACATGACATCTCCCTGACTTGCATATCCCTCAGAACATGGGGGTTAGTAACGACAAAATGAATTATTTCCATATGTTCAAGGAAGCCACATAGTTCCTGGAGTCTGTAGTTTTGACCTGGGAGCTGCTGTGATTTGTGAGGAGTGCAGCCAGCCCTTGAAACGTTCAGCCATACATTGCTGAGGCCTGCCCTTCTTTATTTCCTCTCTTTTTGGAGCAGGCTGTGTGATTGAGAGCCAGTCTCTGTGGCCTGTGGTAGGCTTGTCCTCACGTGAGCTTAGCAGCCCCTCTAGGCTCCCATGGCATTCCCTGCCTTGGGCTGCTTCCCAGCCCCAGGCACGTTCCTGCTCGTCACTTGAGTAAACTGCAGACAGCAGCAGCATCTGGTGTCCTTGTGGGAGCATGTCTGCCTTCAGCAGGAGCAGCAGCATCCAGGGGAAGGTGTCATCACCGTGCTGAGTGCCTGCTGAGTGACTCCAGTTGCCTCCCCTGGGCTGGAAGACCCAAACCATGCTTCTTCCCAGAGTTACCTACAGGAGACAGCACATATTGGCTTAAGTAAAGCTCCAGCTGTCCCAGTGCTTCCCCTCTCACTTCTAATTCATCTGTTCACACTTACAGCTTCTCCTTTGCCCAGGAGAAATGCTGCACTTAGGAGGTGGTTTTGAGTGTGTTGTATCAAGGCTGCTTTGTGCCTGTCTCCAGGATCTGCCTCCCTTCTTCATCCAAGGCAGAAACAAACACACATCCAGGTCTGGTTTTGCTGAGACTCAGTGGGAACACAGGTTCCGTGAATGTATGCAAGTCCTGAGCAGAGTTGATCTAAACTTGGAGTCTGACCAGATTAGGCAGATGCTTCACAGATTTTAAAATGCTGATAGGTTGTGGTGGCTGGGTATTCCAACCCCCTGCCCTGTGGTGCTCAGAGTTCACCCAGGATGGGAAGCCAGAAGAGCAGTCATGAGGAGATGTCCATGTGGAAAGATCATGAAGGAGCCATTGTCATTGGACCAAGAGGTGGAATGGGGCTCCTTGCCAACAGCACCAGCTCCTGATGGTGCTATCAAAATGTTTGCTCCCAGATCTGGGCTGGGTGCTGATCTGAGTCTCTGCAGGTTATGTTTTCTCTTTCCTGCACTGCATGGTTGGATACCTGTAGCTCAGTAGCCATTAAATTGGTGGATGGAGCCACTTCTGTGTGGAAGCTGCTGGATGCTCTAATGAGCACTGCAGATAGAAAGCACAGAAATAAAAGCTTATGGGTTTCAGTTATCAACACCAAGCCTAAGCTTTCACTAAGATGAGGAAGAAATCATGGGCTTCAAAGGATGAGCATCCATTATTGTATTCTGTGTCTTTGGCTCTTGCTCAGTTTATTTGGAAGAGGGAGCTCTGATCTACTTGCTCACCAGCAAGCAAAGGGAGATTGTCCTTGGAATCTCACTGAAGGGGTTGGTCTTGCTAGCTCAAGATTGCCGCTCCAGGCAGTCCTAGGAGTGCTGGAACTTCTTGAGAGAGCTGCAGCATTCTCCTCATGTGCCCATTCCCTTTATCCTGATAAGCTCTCTCAAACAAAGTCAGTAGTGGCTGGAAGTTGTCTTGTGCTTAGAGACCTGCACACAGGGAGACATTACCCTGATTCCCTGTGTTCGCTGCTGATGAAGGAGAAGCTGAGAGCTGCTTCTCAAGCTGTGGGGTTGGATCTTCCCATGTCTAAAATAGTTCAATGTGAGATAGTACCCATGAGTGAACAGGAATATCATCAGCATGTCTTTGGGCAAACACAGTGGAAACTTCTTCCACCCTTTCCCAAGGCACACACTTCTTTCCTGGGACCAAAGTTAGGTTTTAGGACAAGTCCTGTGCTTCCTCTCCATCCTTCCCCTGAAGTTCCTGGTTCATGCAGTGGCTCATGCTAAACCTTGCAAAGCCAAGCTCAGTTGGATGAAGAGCATCCACTGCTGGCTTTGTGCCCTGATTCCCCTCAGATGGATCAAAAGAGAGCTTTGCTGATACTGAGGCAATCCTGTGTGTCAGCCAGGCCTCAGTCAATTCTCTGATCAGGGCATCTATCCCATCAAAGGGATACTGAGGAGGAGGCAAATAAAAATGACACGCACCTGTTCTCAAATTGTGCAACTTTGGGGTCATTTAACTTTGTCGTGGTTTTTTGAATCCATCTTCAGATTTTTGTGGGGTGGGTCTGGTGGTTCCTGTGGAATATCCCATCTATAGCAGAAGCAGCTACACCCACACAAACCCAGTGCTCCCAAGGGGCTCCCATCACCTTTCCTGGGCTTGGTGTGGCACACACGAGTGGAAGGTGCTAGGAAGGCTGAGCGGGGAAAAGAATCTGCTCTGCTTAACCTGAACTAATCCACCTTCCTCACCCAGGTGCACTTGACAGAGCAGAAACCTTAACTTGTCCTTGTCTTCTCTTGAACTCGCTCTAGGTATCAAACTGGTTTGGAAATAAGAGAATCCGGTACAAGAAGAACATAGGTAAATTTCAAGAGGAAGCCAATATTTATGCTGCCAAAACGGCTGTCACGGCTACCAACGTGTCAGCCCATGGAAGCCAGGCTAACTCACCCTCAACTCCCAATTCAGCTGGTTAGTTTTTATTTTTCTTTTATTTTGGCTTGTCGGTGTTCGGTTTTTTGTTCGTTCTCCCCTCTCCCTCTAGTCTCTCTCTTGTTTTCTCCTTTTGGTTATTTCAGCTTTTATTCTCTGAGTCTGGTTTGCTCACTTTTGTGGTCTTAAAAAACAACAAAAAAGGGAAATGGATTTGGTGGGTTTTTTGTTTGAGGGGGGGTTACTTTATTTTCTTCACATTTTTTCCTCCCTATTTTCTGCTTTTTTTCCTCTTCCCCTTCCCTGTTCTGTTTTTTGTTGGAAAAAAGGATGTGATCAGACTGGTGGTGCTGTGATGGGGGTTATATGCATGGATGGTAAACACAAAACCAGAAAAGTGGTCCACAAGGCATTGCTGGGATTGCTTGCACTTTGTGGGGAGAAAAAAAGTAATAGAAAAGTTATTGCATAATGATTTTATTTCACTGGGGCTGAAAGCATGAGTGATCCTAATGGACAAACCCCAGCATTTCTGAGATGTCCTAGCTTATGCCATTTTGGGGGTTGTTTTGGGTAAATTTTTATCCTTTGATTTTCTTTCTGTTGTGGTTATCTCTTTGATTGCTTACGTGACAGTGTCTGGATCACCTGCGAGAGTGTTCTCTGTGTGAATTTTATTTTCCCTTTGTGTCAATGCAGTCCAGAGAAATTCATGAGTCGTTCCCTTCCCTTTCCCCTCTTCCTTCCCATTTGCTGTGGTTTCCATTTGTTTTGAGAGTCAAAGGCACAGAGCACTTTGCCCAGATTTCAACTCCTCTGCTAGAGAACGATGCTCAGTTCATGCGTGGTGCCTGCTGCAAGGTTGGCCACCCCAAAAACAACCAGGGGCTGCGGATCCGAGAGCAGAAAATTGGGATTTGTTTACAAGGAGAGGAAAAAAAATAACTTCATGGGGGCCATACACTTTGTAATCCATGCAAATATCTGTGTGCCTGTTTTCCTTTTAGGGGTGGGAGGGAAAATGGGAATGTGCCACTCTTGAGCCTTTGAGCTGAGTGTTTGCTCACGGTGCCCTTCCCTGGGGATGTGATGCTTGGTGTTATCAGAGAGGCAGGAAGGGAGCGAAGAGGATGGTGGGCAGCAGGATGTTACACAGGCCATGCAGATGCTGGCTGCCATCAGGACATGCTTCTGTCGTGAGCACAACCCTGCTTCTGTAGGTATCAGAGGAATGACACTCCAGGAACACCCCTGGCTCTGGAGGATTTGAGAGCCAGGGGTCAAACAAAGGGAGGAAGCAGTGACATGGGTCTCTGGCCAGGACAGTCTCTCCCACCTCTTCCTCACCCAGGGGTGTCTGCTCTGGTTCAGGTGCTCTAAGGGCTTAGGTGGATGCAGCAGAGCTCTGCAGAGACAGTTTGCTTGAGTTTTGTTTAATTCTTTTTGGTTTGAGGATTTTTGTTCCCCTCCTGTTCTCTCAACTGATGAAGATTTAACTGCATTTTCAAAAATGTCATTCTTTCCAAGAGCTCACACAAAATACGTGGTCAGGTGGGCTTTCCTGGTGTTAACACTCCCTGTAGAAAAGGCTGGAGGGGATTCTGCTGGAGAGGGCAGAATTGTGTGTGTGGAGGGAGAGGCCTGCTGTCTGTGATGCTGTCCTGCAGCCCACATCAGTCTGGACCAAAGAGATGCAGCTTTCCTTCTCTTCCTCTTTCTTCAGCTGGAGTCAGATCCAAAGGTCTGGAATAGCAATCTCAACATCTTCAGATTGCCTGAGTGGGTTAGGATCTGGGCTGCACATGTGAGAATAAGCATTTCCTCAGTGCCTGACCAGTTAAATAGTGCTCCAGAGCAAGGCTGTTTCCTCGGCTTCCCCACAGGCAGTAGCGTGGTTGTTTCAGAGATAAATTGGCCAGTGCCCTGCAGTAAACAGCTGAGATAATCCCTGGATAACACTGCTCTTTCAAGAAAGGACAAACAGTCCTGTTATTAACAGGGAAAACTTGAGCTCCTGGGTCCTCTTTGTGGCTCACTTGTCTGCAGTCTGGAGTCATTGACCTCTTTTCGCGTGCCTGAAGTGTCAGCGGTGCTAAAGCAGTGCAAGGGGAGCTTGCAGGCCACAGAGGTTCTTCCTCTGCTTAGAAATAAAGTGTTCCTAACCTGGCCCAGGTCCCACACCCTGCCTGTAATGCTGCAACAGTGGCAGAGCAGCAGGGAGGCCCCGGTTGCTCTGGGTCAGCTTGCAGAGGTGGTGGGTTTGGGTGTCCTTGTAGGTCCTCTCCTGAGAAGCCAGCTGGAATTGCATGGGATTTTTATCTCCTGATGGTTGAGAACCTCCCAGCTGAACCACACAGATGTACCAGCTCAGTCAAGCATCCCTGCATGGTCACATTTTGGGACAAAGACAGGTCCTGAGGACATCATGTGGTCTCCCCTGCCTCAAGTTGTCCTGTAGGTCCTAGCAGCAAGAAGCACACCTGTATGTGCTAGGTCGGAAATACCTGTCTGAGAAAGATTGGGACTATTGTGTCTGGGACCATGAGCCATCAGATGTGCTGAATTCTCCAGAGAAGGATCATGGAAGCCGATGAAGAGGTGAAGAACTAAGATGGCCAATGCCTCTCCTTTTATGCCATGGACTTCTTTCTGTTCCCAGATCATTGGCTGAGACTTTGGTGAGGAAGCAGCCTGAACAAAGATAGGAGTTTCTGGGAATTTGTCGGACTTCATGGTTTAAATACGTTATAGAGCATGTGGAAAGAAAGTAAGCAGAGGGAGGTCATGAGAGAGAAATGACCAGCAGTGCAGTCCCTGGAGGGCCGTGATGTTGGAAGGGGAGGTGGAACTGGATGCAGTGGGACCTGGGACAGGAGCTAAATTCATTTCTGCTGTGGCCACGCAGGCCCATCTGTTCTCTCATTGATGCCCATGTTACTGGAGATCACTGAATGGCTACAGTCAGTCAAAGAGATTGGCCACACATTGACAAGGGCAAGGATTGCATCTGTCTGGCCATCTGGCACGTTGAGAGCAGGGTCCCCCATCCTCAGTCACCCAGGCCTGAATGTCAAACACCTTTTCATCCGGAATACGCGCGGTTGGGCTTTATCGGCCAGATGTTCAAATAAGCTGAGAAGTCTGGCTCATTTGGGCTAACAACTCCCCATCCTCACTTTGATTTCCTGGACAATCTCAGCACAAAAACCACGTGGCAAATGAAAGCTGTTTTATGTGGGCAGAGCCTTTTGCCAGCTAGAGTCCTCAAGGGCCACACGCAGGTGATGGCATCCAGTGAAATCTTGAATGCAGAGTAGCCAAAATTGTCCTGAGCTGATTTTTTTTACCTGCTCATCCTTTTGTTTTATAAAAATCTTCTTGTGAAGCTGCTCCTGGAAATGCACTTCATCAGGCACAGGTGTCTTTTCTGCTTTCCTCCATTTGTGTCCAGAACACACCACTGGAGAGGACTCTGCTTCAGCAGAGACTGTTCTGGTCATGCCTTCACTGTCCTCAATGTTTCGCAAGTGAAAAAGAACAAATGTCCTGCTGGATCATCCCTGGCTTTTGGACCTGCACTGTGGCTGTGTCCAGTTAAGGAGCTACACAGTCCATCACCACATTCTTCCCTCATTTTTGGCCACAGTAGAGACACCACAAAAAGTCACAGGAGGCATAAATCTTGTGTTCTCAATCTATGTGTGTCATTGCTGTTGACTTCAACTAGGAATCTTGTAGACATGACCAAAGTCACTTCAGAGGTTCAGCTGGATCTCTCTTGTTGGTGGTAGGTGCAATGAGGCAGCAGATGAGGATGGTTTGATTTCAGCTCCAGTGAACACTTATTACCCTGTTTGTTTATTCGTGGTACCATTTGAATTGTCAGATTCTTTAGAGAAAAGTACTTATTAGAGGTCCTGGAGAATTGGAGGTGGAAGTTGCGACTGTCAGAAGACATCAGAGAAGCTGGAGAAGAAGCTCTCCGAAGAGCTGGAAAAGTGGTTCAAGAAAGACCAGCAGTCAAGTTTGTGAAGATTTTTGAAATGGAGGCAAATTTGAGATGGGCTTTACTCATCAGAGGTGTTAGCGGTGGAAGAAATCTCTTTGAAGGCTCTGTTTTGATGTAGGCTTTCAGTCAGGGCAAGATTTGACTGCCAGAGTTTGCTCAGACATTTCCAGCACTCTTTCTAAAGCTGGTGCTGCCCTGATAGAAACTCAACACCAAGGAATAGTGGGGATAAGTCTTGGCTTTAAAAAAGATGTCTGGATGCTGAAGATGAAACACTCTTCCACACTACTGCCACCATGGGTTTTCTGATAGGTTTTTTTATCTACCCACAATAATTCCAGGGACTTCCACACCAAGATCAGAACACTTTCCTCCTGGGCTCACAAGCTCAAAGATGAGCTTCTCTCATTCACAACCTCTCAATTCCTGAGGAACCCCAGACCAAATTACAACCACCAAAAAAGCTTGTGATGCATTCAGGAAAAGAGCCTTTCAGAGTGACAGGTTAGATTTACAATGGGGCCTCCTCTAGTGGAAGGACTTGACTTGTATTCCTGGTTCTTATCTCTGTGGAGGATATGAGTCTAAATTTTCAGGGCTCTTCACACTGCTGCCCCCTCTCCCAGCTGGGTCCCCTCTTAGCTGTGTCTCAGACTTTGGGGCACTGTGATTTTGGGCGTGGTGGGTGCACAGACAGCCGAGTGCTGAAGCAGCAGCGTGGCAGTGCAGAGAGCTCTGCAATTACAGCTCTGATCCAAATGCATCCATACATGCGGGGCCATTGGTATGCGCATATTTATCTCTGCATCCACATCAGCAGCAAGACATATTTACCGTTTAGATATGCACATATATTGTAAAAACACCCCTTGCCAATAGCAGTGTATATCTTGTAAGTGACATTTCCAGCGCTCCTCATGATTTCCAAGACACCGTCGCTCTTCAGAACTAGAGTTTGTGGCTGTTTATTTTTATTTCCTCCCTCCCAGTCTCAATTTTATGGCCAGGTTTGTTAAGTTTCAATAAAATATCAGTTAAGTTTATGGCATTTTTATTTGTTATTGTTGTTGTAATTTTCTTTTGGTAGGGGAAGGTGGGATGAAATGTTGCTCAGCTGGGGGCAGAGCGATAGCAGTGCCATGCCAGGTGCTTAGGGATTCTAGAGTCCTCTCTCCAGCTCTGCCACTGATCATTTGTGTGATCTCAAAGATTTCTGCTCACCTCAAAAGAGGAGGGAAATATTCTCTGCTTCTTGTGAGGGGTAGCTGCAGAGTCTTTTAGTTCTCAGCCACTTCGGGAGCACAAAGCTGCATTACTGCCCTGTGCTTTTATTAAGGTGGTCGAGGCAATCACTCAGAAAACAGGATCAGAAGCATCTTTGTGTGTGTGAGACGTGCCTATCTTCACGCTTAAAGTTGAGCACTGTCAGGGTGGGCTGGCCCCAGTCTGCCAGCTCATTTCTCTAGGTTTTTTGCCTTCAAAATAGCAAGTAACCTGAGAGGTTGGGAAGTGACAGGAGCCCTTTGCCAGCTGAGCAGAGGAGGTGATGGTTGCAGCTGCCTCCTGACTAGTCCCGGTTATTTTACGAAGCGCTGTGGGATTGCTCTCTGGAACAGGTTGGGCAGGTTGACAGTGAGCACAGACAATGAGCTATTCCTGGCTTCACAGAGCACCAGTGGGAGGGTCCTGATCCGAGACTCAACTGTGCTCAAGATTAGTCTTTTGACTGTCTTGGGTGTTGTATCTAGCAGTGATGTTTCTGCTTTCCTTGGATTCTGAGAACTGCCAGCACCTGACAAAAGAGCTGGTCACTAAGAGAGCAGCAGAGAATATAGTGAACATGAAGTCTCCAGCATAGACCTCCCTGACCTCTGTCAGAGGTGGCTTCCTTCAGAGAAGCCTTCCTGGTCCACCTCCAGGGCGCAGCTGGGGTCTGTCCCTGTTTCCTCCCTGTCCAGCAAAGGGAGGGGGATTGCCAGGCATTTCTCAGAGCGTACGCATGAGCCATAGTTGGGCAATTCCACTAGGACTGTGGTTGCCAGTCTTCCAAGCTAGAAATGGCCATGTAGATGATGAGAGTATATTTGGGACTGGAGCTGAAAGCATAGCTGACCTGGGCCCCTGAAGTCTCTCCTTTCCAAGGCTAACGTCATGTATAACTAAACCTTGCACGTTGAGCTGTCTCACACTTAACGCGCTGATCTGCACGATAAATTCTGAAATAATCCCATAAAACCTTTTTATTTATTTTTAACCCCCTTGCTGCCTTCCCTGCCTTACAGTTACATGATGGGTTTGTTTCTTCTGTTAAGCGGTTGAGAAGGTGCTCAGATATCTCTCAAAGCTGGAGGCATAAAACTTTTATTTCTGCAGAGGCGAGATTCATTTTTTCTTTTAATTTGTGATATTTTTTTTCTCCTGATCCCACCCAGTTGTCTTCACTGTTACAATTTTTTAGCGTAACACCGACGACTGGTGCATGCAGTGGGGAATTTGCTTACAGAGCTTGTTCTTCTGGGGCAGCTGGCCCAGGAGGGCTGTGACACCCTTCTGTTCTCTCACGGGCCATCACAATGAAAGACTTTTGCCAGGGTGATGGGCACTGGGAGTCTAACCCAGGTGCCTTCACATTTTTGTGAGCCTTTGCTCCTGGTGCTCTGCAGTTCCCACCAGTGATGGGTTTCTGATGCTGAAGGCAAGCCCCACGTGGCTCAGCCAAAGCTCCAGCCGTGGGGCTGGATGGGCTCTGGATGTCTCACCCTGCAGGGAGCAGTACGAGCTGGAATTACCCATCCTGTTCTGAGCTTCTCAGCATTGCCTTGGTTCACCTGCTGCAAAGGCTTCTGCTCTCGATAGCAGGGCTTGTCTGGGTAATTCTGGTCTCCAGTGCAGTCTGCTGGGTGGACACCTCCAACAACTGAAATCCTTCAGAGCTATTTGAAGGATTCTGATGCTGAGTCCTCCAGGCTGTGTTTTGTTTATCTCAGTCAAAAGCATGAAGAATCCTTCCTCCAGCTGAGGAGTTGTTGAAGAATGTTCTTGGCATTGAGCTGTAACAACATGTGGCTTTGAATAACCTCAAGAGTGCATCCTTTTTTTTTTTTTTGCTTGCTCTGTTCTTCATACTACTAACCTGACTTTGTTTTTGTGGTTGCTTTGCATGTTGTTCCTTCCTCTTGGCTGAGAGTCATGGGGTGGATCTTTTTCCTTTCTGTGATTCAGGTGCCTCACTCTTTCCTTTCCAGGTTCTTCCAGTTCTTTTAACATGTCAAACTCTGGAGATTTGTTCATGAGCGTGCAGTCTCTCAATGGGGATTCTTACCAAGGGGCCCAGGTTGGAGCCAACGTGCAGTCACAGGTAGGGACCCATCCGATGTACTGCCAGTGAATGCATTAGTGTTGGAGGAGCCTTTGATTGTATTGGCACTTCTCCCTCCCGTCTGAAAAGAGCAAATCTCAACCAGCACAAATCAACCAACCAACACTTAAAAAAAAGGCAAACCAAACGAAAAAACCAACCAACCAACCAAANAACCAAAAAAAAAAAACCACAAACAAAAAAAAAAAAAAAAAAAAAAAAAAAAAGGCAACAGGAGCAACCACCAAAAGAAAAAAAAAAAAACCAACCAAAAAACAATCCAAAAGAAACCAAAACCAAACACCCAACCAAACCAACAACCATGGTCTTGAGGAGACTTGCCCACACTTTGTGAATGCATTTGGCTCTGGCTTGATAGTCGTACTAGGAGGAGAGAAGGTAGAAGAATAGGCACAAAGTCAAACAAAAGCAGCTCAGGTTTAGGTTCTGCTTGCTTTATTCTTCCAAGGGAATGGGCCAGATGTTTGGACTGGTGTCTCGTTTTCCAAGACTTCCACTTACTCCTTTGATGCCAAACTAGGTGTCTGCTGAAAGGCAATAAATGTTCAAATATGTAGATAATTTTTTTAAATTTATTTTTTTATAATTAAAAGCCACCCTTGACCATCTCCCCACCTCCCCAAAGAAGAGGCACTCACACCACCCCTGTCCATACCAGGAGGAGAGAGCAAGGGAGCTTTGAGCAGCAATGCTGAAATATCAACCCATGCTTGGGGCAAAAAGAAAGAATTTAAAATAGCCAGGATCTCACTCAGATCTCCCACCTCCCATCCGATGTCCAGATATGCCATAGTCTCCTCTCTGGCATCTAAGGCTCTGTTCTGTGCTGAGAGACGACAGCCACTCTGACACTTCTGCATTGGGCAAGGAGAACTCTCTAAAGCTGAGGCTGCTCCCCTGTGGGGCTGGACGTGGAGCACATATCATCCATGGGCAGTGAGATGTGCTCACCACATGTGCCACTGCTGGGGCTGGGCTGGGGGTGTGAGGGAGAGGAACGGGGCACCCAGAGGAGAGCTGCTGGTGCCTGTGCCGTGGTAGGTATATTTCCTTTCTGGGCCCTCCACAGTGGAGGTGCTCAGCCAGCTCCAAAGATCTCCTTCTGCTGCCGTGAGCAGTGCTGGGGTCAAGGGTGGGAGGGGGTAAGGGTGGGAAGGTGGGTCCTTGAGCACAGTGGTGGAGATGGCTGCAACAATGTGCTCCAGGAGATGCCACCCCACACTTGTCATGCTGTTCTTCCTCCCCACCTCTTTTTGTCAAAGGACATGGGACCAAGGAGAATGTGACAGGGCTGCTGGGGCGGGCAGGGGATGGTGAGGGAGGCAGGAGAGGTCCTCTGGCTCATTTCTCTCCACAAGACCAACTGCGGCTCTCTTTGATCCCTCTTCAAATGTACACCTTTATTTTTATTACGATGATGATCATGATCATTGTTATTCGTGTTTGTTTGCTTTTATTTTGCCAAAGATGAACGGAAGCAGCTTTGGCCACTAACCTTTCCTTCTCTCTAATTTGTGTCTTTGTTGTTGTTGGTCTGTTTAGGTGGATACCCTTCGCCATGTTATCAGCCAGACAGGAGGATACAGTGACGGACTCGCGGCAAGTCAGATGTATAGTCCGCAGGGCATCAGTGTAAGAAAAAAAAACAGGCTTGGGTTCTGGTCTTTTGGGTGGGTTTTTTTTTTCATTTTTGTTCTCTCACTACCAATTATTTCAAAGCCATAGGGCTCAGAATGCCACTTAGTAGGACTTGTCTTTGCTTTTACGGTCACCTAGTTTATTGCTTCAGTATCGGTCACGCCAGCGGCGGAGCTTTGCCCACAAAAAAAGTGGCAAAGCCGGGGCAGGCTGCGTGCAGGCAGCTGGCGTCTCGGACTGTCACAGCCCATCAGCGTTCGCCCGGCACCTGCGGCCACGCGCGCTCAGCCGAGAGGAGCTGCTAAACAGGTGACACCTCCTGTAACCATGCTGGGGAATGTCACCGCAAACGCTCCGGCCCAGAGGTGGCTCCATCCTGGTGGCACCATCCTGGATGGTTAAAAATAACCCATCCCTGGCCGGGGTCCAGGAGCGCGGCGGCGATGTGGGGTTGGCGGCGATGGCGGTTGTGAATAAAAGGAGGAAAAAAACCCACAAAGCCAACCAACGTCAACCCAAGAAAACCTCGCCCAAGCGGGCTGGGGGAGGATGAGAGGGGGAGGGCGGTCTCTGGAGCATCTTCTCCTTGTTCTTGGGTGCGCTGGCGGGTTCTGACTAGCATGAAAATTCGTAGCGACAAGCTGTGTCGCACAGGGGGAAATCGATCAGACACACACAAGGAGAACCCAGTGTAGATTCGGGACAGCAATCCAACTTCATTTCTCAGATCAATCGTCCACCATCTCAGCGGCAGTGACAGCAAGCTGGGAGAGGAGGACAGCCTGGAAAAGGAGGCTCTGAGCGCTGAGTGGGTGGTGGCAGTGGTGTCCAGGGTGGCACAGAGGAGGAGGCAGCTGGCCCCGGACATGGGGACGCTGATGGTTCAGATAGGGTGGTCTTCAACTGGTCAGAGAGGTGATGATCCTCTGGGTGGGATGGTGGTCCTGCAGCCGAGACCCCAGCACGGTGCCATCACCAGCCAGTCCATCATTCTCCAGTCCACTGGGCCATTTGTCACCTGGCGTGTGACCATCTTGCAGGACAGCCACCACCAGCATGCAGAGAGGGCACAAGGAGAGGGGTGCCCTGGGACAGGGGGCTCTGCTCCCCTCTCCTGCAGGCGCCGGGGCTTAGTGGGCGGCTTGACGTCAGGAGGCAGAGGCAGGGAGGATTTGTGAAGTAATGTAATTGAACATGTGCAGATAATTATGTCTCATTACATAAGCCCCTTGCAAAAACGGCACTTGGAAATGCCACATGAAAGAGCCTATCGTTCCGCATTAATTTCTCCGTGTGCTGAATTTATTCCCTTTCTGGCTTTTTAATACTTGGAGAGTAAATGAATCGCAGGCTGATCATGATAAGAGATGATACTTTTGTATAAATTAAAATACCCCCAAGGAAGGAGGCTGAGCTGATTACAGTTGCAGTTGGCTTGGAAAATAACAGTGGGCTGGGTTAAGCCAAAATTTGGGGGGGAGAGTGGCTGCTGGGGATTATGAGGCAGGGAGGGGGTGACTGGCGAGAGGAGAAGGAAGAGAGAGCGAAAACTCAAAAGCTGAATAGGACAAGGAGAGCTGGGCTGGTGTTTCTGGCTGTGGTTCTCTGTGGGAGAACCAATATTCCCATGAGTAGCAATGAGAACTGGTGAACTGAGAGTGGCAGGGGCTCGGCGGTTCCCTCTGTGCATCCTAAACGGGGACCTGGCATGTTTGGCATCCCATGTCTTCCTGGGCTGGTTTCCAGGGAGGGCAGGAGCCCAAACTGACCCATTTTGGATGTTGTCAAGAGAGGGGCAGGTTGGCAAAGGGACTGCACCGTGTGGGTGACTCCTCAGTTCCCCACAGAGCTGTGGTAGGCATGGGGAATGAGGCAGGGAGTCCAGAGCTGAGCAGACAGTTTAGGAAGCACCTTCTGGATTGCCTGTTTGTTTCCCCTGTATCCCAGCCAGTGTGCTCCTGCCTGATTGTCACTTAATGTCTTCCCATCCATTGAGGTCCCTTGATAGATCCCAGTTTGTCCACCCTGAGGTGTGGCTGCCCTTTTGGAAGCATTGGTGCTGGGGAACTCCTCGGTGCAGGCAGGGTGACCGTCTCCAACAGGCAGGGCTTCCCTGCCTTTCCCTGAACCCTTCCATGCCGAGGAGGGGCGGCGGAATGCGGAGCAAAGCTGATTGTGACACTGAAAGCTGCCATCCCCACATCACCCGAGCGTCCCCGTGAGCTGCTGGAAGGAGATGAGCCGAAACCTAGTCAAGAGCCCTGTCACAATGATGTCTGCACGGGGCTGAGGTTAAGTCATCCCTGGAGCCCGTCAGCACCGGGAAGTCAGCGGCAGGTTGCCCAGCTCCACTGCTGGAAACCTTGGCAGGAGAGACAACGCTCGGGGTTTGCCTTCCTTGATGGAGGATGAATTTTTAAATGCGTGTAAGTCGTGACAGCTGAGAAGAGGGATCTACCCACAGCCCAGTTCCCTGCGAGGCTCTGCTGCTGTGGCTGACAGGCTGCTCCACAGGGTGGGAAGGGCTGGAGTCGGTTCTGCATCGTTAGCAGGATAATGGGCAATGTCCCAGCCGTCGCCAGCGCTGTGACCCACAGCTGAGGCAGAGGGAGAACAGAGCCTTCTCCTTCACAGGTGGGGACAGCACCGGTCCCAGCAAAGGATGGGGACACTCTGACAGTGGAGGGGTGGTGGAGAGGAGCTGTCCTGTGGATACCCAGCCTTGGGTCACACTGAGAAGAAGCAGGGACCTCCCCTCCTTTCGGGGGGTTTGGGGTGTCAGCCACCCCTTTTGGCAAACTTTGAGGCTGTAGGGTTTTGCACCATGAGGTGAGAGTTGTTAAATGGCTGGGCTGTCTGGACAGTGTTTGTTCTTGGGGGTCCACATGTGTATCCAGGAGGTCCCCCAAGACCAGGGATTTCAAAACATTTAGGAAAGCTCAGGTTCTGTTGGGTTCCAGTAGAAGTTGGATGTTTATTGCCACAGTCCTCTGGAGCGTCTTACCCCAAAATATCGCCTTTTCTGCTGCTGCCCTATGGCTGTAAATCCACCAAGTGTTCTACTTCCCCCATATGGTACTGAATGAGTGAACTATAGTCATCTTAAAGCCCTTTCAGAAATTTGGTTTTGGACTTAGTTTAATTTACAGATGATTTAAACATGTAGATGAGCTGTTTTTAAAGTTCATCAGAGAGTGAAGATTTTTATTTAAAACTGCTGCTGTGCAGACCTGTGCCTGTTCACAGAGCAGTGTTTGTATGACCTGGATGGTGGTGACCAATGGCAGGGTGTGACAGGGAGTTTTGGATCCACTCTTGTCAGCAAGGATTGGTACAAGAAGAAGCTGAGAGCTCCTTACTTGACCTGAGATCTTTTGTTCTAAAAAGTTGAGCCTTGGAAAAAAAGTTGTTGGTCTGATCCTCAGCCAGCTGCAGTTCACCATCATGGTCAAGTTTTGGTTTATGGTCCTGACCACCAGCTGGGGTATGGAAGTTGGTCTGGCAGGGTTTCAGTGCACAGGCTCCATCCATAAGGGATGCCTTGGTGTGTTCTGATGGCCAGGGATGCCTGGCCATGGCCCTTGGGAAGGGATGTCCTGACCAGGCTGGATTCTCTGGTGTGTGATAAGACCTTCAGTGCATATTGTAAGGAGGCCCTGATAAAAGCTCTGAAAAGCTCAGAGTTCTGAAAAGGCATCGAGGCTGCTCTGTCAGACTGGCTGGTAATTGGTGTGTTTGGAGGCTGACCTGATGCCCTGTGCCATTGTTGATGGGACAAGGATCTGGTCACAGGAGGTGGGGTGCTGAGACAGCCTCTGTGCTAAGCAGAAAGAGTCTTTAAAAATTGGCAGAAAGTCATCTCCCAGCCCCACGAAGGAGGCCCGGGCAGGGAGCCAGCCAGACTTGCTGGAGGTGACAAAAATGCTGAGACCTGTGGAACTGGGCATCAAAACCAGTTGCTTCAGCAGTCTTTCACTGGGGCTCCATATTTGGACAGTCACCAAGGCTTTGGCTATGCTTTGGCACCAGAAGGTGACATCTGAAGAGATGTCCTGGAGACCACTGCTCTGTCTTTGGCATCTGCCCCTCCTGAAGAAGTCACAGCCACGTACAGGGGCTCTGCAAGGAGCAGCAGCCTCCTCAAAAGACTCCCTTGTCTTTGATGGAGATCCCAACTGATTTACTGCAGTCAAACCCCAGGGTACCTCCTTGCTTGGAAGAGGTAGAGCTATCTGGGTGGAACTGGATGAATCCCTGTGAGGCTCGGTTCATGCAGCGATGGAGTGAACTCCAGGATGAGTGGGGATGGTGCCTGCATGCCCTCTGCCTGGGGAAGGGTCCAGCCTCCTCATGGAGGACTTTTCCTTACCGAAGGATGGTGTCAAGATGTCACAGCCAACCTTGGGTCCTCCTTTCTATCACTTGTCCCACAACTTACGGCCTTCCCAGGCCACACTGGCTTCTCCCCAACATCCCTTTGACTTCCCACTGGATGCGACCAAGGTCCTGTTCAGCCACACAAACTCCTGAAGCACAGGAGGGCTCATTCCCAGTCTGCAGTACCTTCCAAGGATTTTGGGTGCGGAACGTGAAGCCACCGCTCGGTTGCTTCTGTGGCTGGCAGGCAAAAGCCTCGCTAAAAATAGTTGAGCACAATAGGGCCAGAGCCCTGCTCCACGCGGCCCCCACCGCTCTCCCCCCTCCTGCTCGCCGTAACGACCCTGCAAACACTAAATGGCATCTGAGTGCATTAAGCAGCAAACTCTCCGGTGACATAGCAATTACGGCTCTGAAATAGATTTGGTGCGTCACGCAAGATAAGGGTTTTGAAAGTTTCTGTTGTGATTATAGCTTGTAACTCCAACAAATAACAGGCTTGGTAATAAGAGGCTGCCAGCACAGCTATTGTGGTTCTCTCTCACTGATGGCACGTAAATTGCTATTAATGTCCTAAGTGTACTTGAATATGCCAGTCTCGGGGCGGCAGAGTTGGCTCTGTGTCTCTCTTTACGCGGCCTGTCATTGTCTGGCTGATAATCTACAGTAATTGCTGCCTCTTGCAGCGGTCCAAGATGTGTACGGGTGGATATTGCCTCTTGGGGAGCGCAGGGATGGTGGGTCAGGGCCTGGCTCTGGGTGGGAGCTGCTGGGGGCAGTGGGCATGGGGTACACAGGGCTGGTGATGCTCGACACTTGCACCCGAGGTGGAGAAGAGTGGGATTTGCTAACCTGTGAGCGAGCTGAGGTCGTGATTCCTGCTTCCCTTGCTGTTGCCTGAGCCCCTTGGCTGCCATGCATGTATGGAAGAGCACATGGGCACAGCAAGGGGTGTGCACACACCTCCTGTCTTGTTTGCTTTGTGCGTGTCCCTCTGTGAGGTGGTGTGTGACTCCTCAAACCGGGGTTCTCCTGCCTGTCAGCTCCTTGCTCCCATCACAGCAGCCGCTCAGGCAGGCAGGAGCTGGGCAGCAGCACCTCGGTGATACCTTAAGGAGCTGGAACAGAGGCTAGATGGAGTTAAGAGGAATAAAGTGGATATTTATTGAAGTGCCTTCAAAGGCCACCCCCTGGCAACACCAGAGCCACAGTCGTGGCTCTGCCCAGATGGCTCCAAGCTGGAAGCAATAGAGGGCTTGATCACAAGGTCTCACATTTTTATAAGTTTTAGTCCATTTGCATCTAGGAGTTAACTGTCCAATTAATAGCTTCAAATTATGAAGTTTCATCCTCCTTGCTTGCTTGCCCACCCTCCTCTTTTTATGTTGTTTATGCTTTGGGCTTGAAGTTTGAAGAGATTGTCCTTGAGTCTCCAGCTCGAATGGGATTGTTTTGTCTTCACCACCTTGTGGAAAGATCCCAGTAACACTTAATAGAAAGCTAAAAGCTGCACACCAAAGCAGAACAGAAAAACTCAAACCCTAAGGTATCACCGGGGTGGGGAGTTTTCCTACCCTCAGCCCTCTGGGGTGTGCAGGGTCCCAGCTGGCAGGGCCAGCACTGGATGATGCAGCAGGCAGTGGGACAGGCAGCCAGAGCGGGCAAAGCAGCCCGGGCGTGTCTAAAGTGGGACAGCGACTGCTGCCAACTGGAGCTTGGGCAGTGCTTGGGAAGGATTAATTTGCCAAGCACTGAATCAATGTCAGAGCAAGCAGAGGAGGTTGGGTGTGACATCTGCTCCTCTCCAAAGGGGATGGCAGCGGCAGAGGAGCAGCTTCTGTGCGCTGCCGGCTCCTGCCCGCGGCAGCCGGGGCCCTCCGGTACTCAGCTCTGGAGCGCCTGGAGAATTTGGCACTGCATCTGTTTTTAGGAGAAAAAACAAGTTGTCTGCCATGCTTTGCTGCATGAACTCTCAGATGGGATATAGTGTTGGCACCTCTGTCGAGCAGTGGCTCTGTTTCCCTAGATGAGGCAGGGATGTGGAGCTTTTCTGGGGGACACAGCATGGCTCAGCAGTTCCATGGGACCCATTGCATGTTCTGCATATTCACAGCACTTGGGTTCAGATAACATTCAGGCTGCTGGTTCTGTTTGCTATTTTCTTTCTTCCATATGAGGAAGAGTTATAATCAGGGGTTAAAAAACCCCAAACAACCAGAGCTCGGGGTTCCAGAATAATACGTCGGGTTTTTTTAAGGGATGGACTTTCCGTGAGCGCTTGCAGTTTATCAAAATCTGTTTTCAACAGAAATGTTTCTGCCCTGTGATGGAGCCTGATGGAGCCCTGTGGTCTGGGGTGGGATGGGGGAGTCAGAGGGGACATCTTTGCCTCCTACACCTGTCCCAGCTGAGGGAGAAGGTGGCGGATCTGAGGTGAATGGGTGCCTGGGTAGGGCTGCTTGTGCCTTGCCATGGGGTGACTGATGTCTCTGTGTCCCTTCCTTCAGGCTAATGGAGGGTGGCAAGACGCGACTACCCCATCGTCGGTGACCTCCCCCACAGAAGGCCCTGGCAGCGTTCACTCTGATACCTCCAACTGATCTCCCAGCAAATTGCATCCCTGGCTGAGCCGGCCCCGGCGGGGGCGGGAGAGGAGGGGCCTCTCCTAACACCGCAGCAGTCAGACTGGAGGTGAACCCAATCAGCACACACAAGAAGACTCCTTCTCTTCTCTTCGTCGGGATGCTTTTTTCAGCCAATCTGGACACTTCTTTATACTCTCTTCCCTTTCTTTTCTGGGTAGAAGCCGCTCTCCCCCGCCCCGCCACCGCCACAACACTGCTCCCTTCCCCTCCCCGCTTCCCACCCAAGGTAGAAGGATTTTAAGGAGGAAAAGCAAAAATCCACCACCACACAAGCCAAGCTCAGAGCAGTGTACAGCCTCATGCTGGGTGTCTTTCTGAGGAGCTACAAATGTACCTCAGTCACGTCTTGCTCCCTCGCTAGCAGGCAGCCCCTGCCCCCTTCCTTTCACGCTACCTCTCCATAGGGAATTGCCACCATAGGGAATCTGCTCCCGCCTCATCTCTGCAGCTTCCCTCACTCAGCCCTGCCCCAGTGAGCTGTCCCTCAGCTGCTGCAGGGACAGGGCAGGTGGCACAGCCCCCGTGCACATAGAAGGACACAGCGTGCTCCCCCTCGCTTCCGAAAGGTACCGTTCCCATTGCCAGCCCTGGGGAAACTTCCCAGTGCCAGCCCTACTTGTCCAAGCATCTCTGCCGCTGGCTGCTGTGATCTGGATGAGCTGTGGAACCCTGCTGTCCTGCCTGCCTGTTGCTGGAGGGGAGAAGAGGAGGGAAGGAAGGGAGGCAGAGGCAGGTGAGAAACGGCCATCGCTGCTAACACCTGCATGGAGCTGTGTGGGATCAGGCATGGATGGCTGGTGGGACACCAGCAGTTCTCTCACAGCACCTCGAGAGGCTGGTGGAGGAGTTCTCCTGCTGAGGGCAGTGCCACGGGGTGTTGGCTCCTGTTTCCAGGAGGAGCTGGGTTCCCCAGTTCAGGCAGCACCCACAGAGGTTTGTGCCACCCCCTGTGTTCCCAAAGCCCTGCCAAGCCAGTGGTGAGGGATGGGCAGCAGAATGCCAGGGGCTGGAAGTGCTGGGGCGATGTCTCGGGTGCTTTTGGTAGCTCTTCACGCCACAGGTTTGCTCTGTAGGATGGGTGGCTGCCCCCCTGGGGGATGTCTGTGTGCTGGAGCTGCTGGTTTGACCCCAGGAGTTCCCTGGGCAGTGACCATGGAAGGACTCACGGCACTTTGTGCCCAGCTTTTCTGGTCCACTGTTGGGACGAGCAGTGATGGCTGGCAAGCGAGGCTTCATCCTGCCCCTTCAGGCTGGTGCTGGGAGGATGTGGCTTTCGTGGAAGAGCAGGAAGAGGCAGCACCAGTTTCCCTGGGCAGCAGGCTGAGCTTTGTGCCAGGGTGGGACTTCTGGCCGTCAGTTCTTTCAGTGGGCACGAGGAGGCTGAGCCAGCCTGCATCAAGACCCTGGGTGTGCTGGGGACTGGTGTGGGTGCAGGATGTCTGGCACCTCGTGATGGATCCCAGGATCCCCTGGGATCAGCACCTGACGCTGTTGAATGTCTGTGCCCACCCTGCTTGTGCTGGTCTCGAGGTGGGAACTGCCAGCGCGGACAGCATTAAACAGAAACCATTTAAAATTAGAGCTCTGCCGAAAATATTTCCACCTTTCTGCTGGGAAAAATAATGGTCCTTGACCTGCAGGGCACAGTGGTGGTGTGGCTGCAGCTCCAGCACGCTGTCACCTTGCAGCACAGGGGTGTCGTGTGTCCAGCAGTGACGCTTCCTGCTCCTTTTGCATCCGTGCCAGGAGTGGGCAGAGCAGGATGTGACAGGAGGGACCTAGGGCTGCCTCCCAATGTGGCTAAGAGCATGGAGAAGGTTGTTTTCCTGCAAGGACAGTCGGGAGGTGCTGCCCACCTTCCCCAGCTCTGCACCTTCCCACTTTCCTCCTCGTCTTCCCGTGGCCTCCCCCAGCACTGCCTTTGTCCAATTCCAGCTTATTTTACGTGAACCTGTTCTGGCGAAGCGTTCCAGGGACGCAGGGCTGGCTCAGGCCTCTCCTGCTGAGCCGCTGCAGTGGAATGCCACTGTCCCTTTGGAAAGCACCTGGGAATGAGCCAAAGCACGGCCTGCTGGAGCCAGCCCACGCTGGGGCTGCCCCCCTGCCCTGTGCCCCCCCTCGCTCCTCCACGGTACTTTGCAAATCCCCTCCTGGGTTCCCCACTTGGTCCCTCCAGTTTGTGTTGGCATAGCTGCTTGCTTGCCTTTTTCTTTGCTTTTTTTTTTTTTTAATTTTTGGGTTTTGTTTCTCCTCCCCATTCTCCTCCCCTGCTCCAGCCCCGAGTGTTGTGGGGTTTTTCCTTCTTTTTTTTTTAATTATTATTTCTCTTTTCTGCCCAGAAAAACCTGACTTCGATACCAAAAAAAAAAAAAACAAAACAAAAGAAAAAAAAAACCACAAAAAAAACACAAACAAAAAAAAACCTGCAGAAACTCAAAAAAAATAAAAATGAAAAAAAAAATCACAAAAAAAAACTCGACGATTCTTTCAGCTTTATTAACATTTTCCATTGTTTCTTGCGATTTGTGTCTCGTTCTTTGTAGTATTGATGATAACGAACATTTGATAATGAATGTTCTTGTATATTCAGATAAAGGAGAAAAAAAAACCAAAAACGCAGCCGGAATTTAATAGTGTTTATAATAAAAGAATAAAAAATGACCCTCTTAGCACGCAAAATTGAACAGGGGGAAGGTCCCATCCCTGTTCTTTCTGTGGCAACAAGCGCTTCATTCCTGTATAGTTTATAACATCAAACTACCTACATTCATCCTCCTTTTTTTTGTTTGTTTGTTTTTTCCCATGGTTTGTTTTTTTTTCCATTTTCTCGCATTTGTGAATTAGTTCAAGAATGCTAGAAAAGTGTAGAGTTGTGCACACTCATTTCTTCTTACACAATGTTTAAAAAGTGACGGTAATTCATTTTGTAAAACTTTAAAAAGAAAAAAAATGGTTGGAATAGTGAGCATTAATAGGTACAGTCTAACACTTTATGTTTCTTAACGTTGAGACCCAGAAATGAACCTTTTTTGTTGGGTTTTTTTTTTAATTTTTGCCTTGTTTGGGGTGGGGGGAGGGGGCTTTGATGATGATGATGATGCTGAGTTTATTTTGACCTGTCCAAGACGATGGCCTTGCCACCTCCCCTGTGCTTTAGAGCTGTGACCAGAGTGATGTGAAAAGGGATGGTGGTGTTTTTGGGGGAAGTGTTTCTCCCCATTCCTTTCAGATCCCAGCTCCAGGAGATCCTCGAGTGGCAGCTCTGGGGATGAGCAGTGGGATTTCATCTCTGAAAAGGGATGGAATTCCCAGGGGTTTTGGGGGGGGAGTCAAGCCCTGAGCCCCTGTGGGTCTCCATTCTGGGGGTGTTGCTGGGCTGCCTGGCAGTGATGAAAGGGCAGCAATCCTTCCCAAAACATGTGGATGGTTGTTTCTCTTCCCTGAATCCCAGTGTCCCAAAACTCAGGGATTCAGGGTAAGGAATGTCCCAACCTCACCTTGCCTGGACCTTGCTGGAGATGAGGTCTCAGGGCCCCAAGCCCTGCTGCAGCAGCGTGCTGAGCTGGGACAGGGCTGGGACGTGGCCAGAATGTCCCCAAATCCAGCCCCACATCCCAGTGGCTGCAGAGTGGGGTTCAAGGAGAAGTGCTGAGGAAGGTGCTGGTTGGCATCGCTTCCGTTTTCTCCTAAAACCTTTTCCTGCTCCTCCCAAAAACACCCCTGAGCTTTTCACATCACTGCCCACTTTAGGGTTTGGGGTGTTCCTTTTAATCCCAAGGTTTCCTAGAGTCCTTTTGTTTTCGTACACCTTTATTATTATTTTATTATTATTAAGAGGATGTAAATCAGACATTGCCTGGGGGGTTGGTTTTGTTGGTTTGCTTTTTTGGTTCTTGCAAAGCCCTTTCTATCCCTTGTAAAGGTGATCCAGTTCGGAGTTGCTTTTTCTTTTCTATTTTTTTTCTCCCCATCTTTTTTTTTTCTCTCTTCCTAATGGATTCCAAATATTAAAAAGATTTTAAAAAGAAAAAAAAGAAAAAAAAAAAAAGAAAAACCCTTAAAGAAAAAAAGGAAAAAAAAAAAGACTCTCTGTTCCAACCTGGTTTTGAAACTTTTCTGCTTCTGTAAAGAAAAAAAAAAGGCCTCTGTCTTTCTGATCCCAATTGAAACTTTTATGTTCTATGACGATACTAACAAGGTGTAGGTTTTACAGTTTCCTGATTTGTACTGGTAATGCATATTCCAAATAAAAGATTTCTTTTGTTGCAAAAAAAAAAAAAAAAAATTCAAAAAAAACCAAAACCCTGAAACCAAACCTGGTGTATTTTTTGGGGTGGAAAAAGAAGAAAACGAGATAACCCTGGGGGTTTCCCCAGGAGGTGCAGGAAGGGTATGGGGTGCAGAGGTGGGGGTGAACAAAGGCGATAAAATCCTGATGTTGGGATGGTGTGAGCCAGAGGGGTGTGATTTGGGATTCTGCCTGAGGCACTGCATCCCTGGTGCCTGCCCCCGTGCCTCAGTTTCCCTGGGCATAAGGAGGCGAGTTCTCCTGGACATGAGGATTTGCCCATGCAAAAAAAAAAACAACAACAAACCAACAACAAAACACCCCACCACCAAACAACAAAAAAAACACATCCAAACAAAAGCNAAAAAAAAAAAAAAACACATCCAAACAAAAACAAAAAAAAAAAAAAAAAAAAAAAAAAAGCACAACAGAAAATCCCTTTACTGCTTTTTTGGGCTAGGTGCACTGCTTTCCAAAAAAAGCTAGAAATGGGATTTTCTTTATCACACCATGGTCTGGGGCAGGGATGGGGAGCAGGGGAAGGCTTGATAGCCTCTCCTGTTTCCCTGGGGTGGGGGGGTTATTTTAAAAAATTGGGAAAAAATTTGAAAACATTTCTGGGAAGAAAAGTTAAATTTAAAAATAATTTATAATTTTTAAAAGAGCCCATGCATAGGATGAAAACCAAGACAGCTCTGCCTTGTCCGTAGAGATTTAAAATGGAATAGGGGGTGGCTGGAGGGGGTGGCCGTGACTGCCCAGGCTGGATCTGTGCCCCGATCACCTCGGACACCCCGCCGGGAATTCTGCACGGGCACAATCCCCTGGGGATGAATCGCGGGGATGCTGGAGCCGCCGCCCCGCTCCCCCGTGGATTTCTTGTCAATGATTATTCAATCTCCAGCCTGACCTTTCTCTTCTAAATAACACGGCAATATCAGCTCGGGCCAGCCTCCAGCTCCGGCTGCAAATTAAGTGTATCGCTCTCCGGCAGAGCCCCCCGGAGCTGCCCGCCCCAGGAATTATCTCCCTCTCCTAATTCCAGTTTAAATATCAGCCTGCTCCCAGCTGTTCCCTTCTCATCGAGGCTCAGCCCGGCTCCAAACAGGGAAATGTTAAGTCTCGCCGGGCCCCGGTCCCGGCGGTGCTGGAGGATGCTGTTGGGGCTGGGGGTTCTGCCACGCGTCCTTTGGGGCCAGGGTGCGATTCGGTGCCTGGCTCCACTCCCAGCTCGGGGCTCGGCCGCTCCCTGCCGAAAACCGAAAATAGGCGGGTTTGAGGTGGGAAAAGGGCATTTGCAGCCTCCCTCCCTTCCTCCCTCTGTTCCCCCTCGCTGGCCGCCTGTGGATGAAAGGGAAACCCACAAAAGCCAAACTGGACTATTTGCCTCTTCCGCCATCTCCATCCCCCTCTCTGCATCCGCGTTTTTTTCCCCTTCTCCCCCTGCCACTCACTTATCTGTAGGATTTTATTATTATTATTATTTTTATTTTTCCCCCTCTGTTTCCCTGGTTTCGAGCAACCAAGTTCAGCAAACCCCGAGGTGCAACTCCTGCACTTCTCTATTTCACGTTGCAATATTTTAGACCAAAAATCGCGGGGGGAAAAAAGGCACGGCATGCACTGAGCCCCGTGAAATTCCCACAGCAGAAGCTTCAAAAGGCTGTTTGGTGAGCAGACAGCGGTGGGTTGGTGGCAAACAGCCCGGGCTGGCGACCCACACCCACATTATTAATAATCCTTCCCTCCTAACCGAGGGGCTGGGAGGTGTTAAAGTTACAGTTCGCAGTAAAGCCCCGTCTACTGGCAGGAGAATTTAATATACGGCAGAAGTTTCCCCTATAAAAAGCCAGGGTTATGTTTTCCTCCAGTTCACCGGGAGTCTATAACTTACGACCTCCATAAATGTGAGTGGGTCTCACAAGTCAGCCCATCAGTCTTTGGAGTAATTCTGCTTTGTAGTAAAATATTTTATTGTGCCTTGGATGCAGGCAGCCCGCTCTGCCCTGCTCAGGGTGGGTGGCTGTCCCCACGTCCCTCCTGTGCCAGCACCGTGGGGATGGGGTGGAGGGCCTAAAAAATAAAATTCAATTTTAAAAATGCAGTAAAATAAAATAAAATAAAATTACAACACAGTAAAAGAATAAAACTATATTATGAGATTAAAAAATACAGTTAAAATTAATGTAAGATAAATTTAAATTAAACAAAATAAACCCAAATCAAAATAATAAAATTGGAATGGAATGGAATGGAATGGAATAGAATAGAATAGAATAAACAAAATATCCTGCCCCCCGGGCATGAGCTATTGAGAATGTGTGCTGCACCTTTTAATTGTTGCTAATGAGGTAGAGTTTTAATCGCTTTACAGGGGAATTTTGGCATCTCCCTGTGTGCTGGCAGTGCCGGGGGTTGCGTGGGAAGAGGGAACCCAGTGGTGTGGGGGGTGCTCGGTGATGGGAGAGGAGGAGAAGGGCGAGGATGAAACCCAGAGGAGGGGAGTGCAGATGGATGGCACAAAGGCAAGACTGGACCGAGCTGAAGGAGAAGAAAAATATATCAAAAAACAGGGGGAAAGAAAAAAAAGAAAAAGAGGAAAAAAGTGTTTTAAAAAAGGAATGTCATCAGCGCCGTACCAGCTCGCCCATCCTCTGGGCCACCAAACGCCTCCGTTCAGCCCCAGCCCCGCTGCCTGCAGCCATCGCTGACCCCAGGCAGGGCAGCTGAGGGGCGCAGGGAGAGCCCAGGTAATTAAAAATGCAAATGAACGCTGGGGCCGCACGGCTGCCGGCGCCTTCGGAAGGTGCAAATTACGAGAGGGGTTCATCGGCTCCCCCCTGGCTGGGGCTTTGCTCTGCTTCCAGGAACCTCCCGAGCAGAGAAAAGGGGGCAGGGAAAAGGATGGGAGAAAAGAAAGATCATTTTAAAAGAAAAGAAAGAAGTTTTCCCTGATTTTTGTTGTGTTGTTTGGTTTTGGGGTTTTTTTCCCTTTGTTTTCTTCCCAGCGTTTTGTGGGGAAAACGATTCTTTAGAATGCGAAGGAAAAAGATATAATCAGAAGCAAATAGTCCCTAAAACAAATTCCACAGGGGCTAAAGCAGCCCAGCCCCCTGCCGCAGATACCTCAGTCCTGCTCCACGCCAGCTTGGTGCCACTGCCCCCAAAAATTCAGTGTATGCCTGGAAACACGGCAAAATCCCGGCTGCAAGGCGCCCAGCATGGAGAGTAAAGTCAGGACGGTGGCTTTGGGGTGACCCACGTGGGCCATGTCCCCAAATTGAAGCTGATCTGCCCCGACCCTTCCAAAGCCAGGCGTGTTTTGCCCGATTCTGGTGGTTTTGGGGCAGTTTGGCAGCGGCGGGGGCAGGGACCGCGCCAGCGATTCTCGCACTCGCTGACTCAGCTCCAGCACAGCTCCCTTGTCCTGCTGCTAATTAGGCTCCAGCCTCTCATCTCGTTAATAAGCTTCCAGTTCATTTGCATACAAAAAAAGTGAGGGGGGGAGAATGAAAGAAAGCAGCTCGTTTTACCTTCAACATGTGGCTAATGCTTATTAAAATATTTAACCTTTTATTATGGTACAGAAGCATCTGTTCCAGCAGATCCCGGGGCTTCTCCTGCCTGCCAGCCTCTCCCAGCGACACCGCCCCGCTGGAAGGGACACCTTATGGAGGGTGCCCACCCCCGCAAGCCCCCGGGGCCATGGGGAGATGCGGCAAAACACCGGGAATTTCAGCTCCTCAGGTCGGTGTCTGTGGTTTGCAGCATTTCCAGAGCCTGGTTGGGGCATTAAGTGGGTAAATCCCATGGGGCAGCCCCAAAACCCGTTCTTTGCAGCTGTTTCACGGAACTCCTTTCCTGGCTAAACACGAAGGGCCCTGCTAGCGAGCCCCTGCTCCTGCCAAGACCCCTCTCCTATCAAGATCCCCTCTCTGAGATTCCCCCACCGAGCCCCCTCCTCTCCTTTTGAGGCCCCTCCCGAGACCCTCTCTCCTATCAAAACCCACCTCTAGCAAGACTCTTCCCCTCCTACTGAGACCCCCCTCTCCTGCTGACCCCCTTTCCTATTGAAACCCCCACTTTCTTACTGAACCCCCCCTTTCCTATTGAACCCCCCTTTCCTATTGACCCCCCCCTTCTATCAAGGTCTCCCTCTCCTATGAGATCCCCCCTTCCCTACCAAGTCTCCCCTCCTCTCCTGGTGAGTCCCCTCCTCTCCCGTCCCTCCGGGGCTGCCTTTGGGATCCCGGTCCCGCAGGGATGAGCCGTGCTGAAGGTGAAGCTGCTGTCCCCGCTGTGCCACGCAGGTTATTTGATGGCAATTAATGAACCTGGGGCTGAGGGGTTTGTGAGGGCTGCCTGGGGTGGGTGTGGGCACGGAGAGCTCCCAGCTGCCCACAGCCAGGAGGGGGGCTCTGATAAATCAACCCTGCTTCCAAAAGCCTGCCGTGCTGAAGGGCTGGCAGCTGCCCAGCTGTGACCCCTGGATCCAACAGGAGGCATAAACAGAACCCTCTCTGTGATGGATTCATACACATCTGTATGGATTTGGGCAGATTTCGACCTAGGAGCCCCTGGGACCTCTGCTGCTGAGGCCAAGGGATGAGTTCTGTGCTTGGAAGTGCAGGAGGGAAAACACTGGAGGAGCAGCAGCAGCTCTGGCTGCTGAGCATGGCCAGTGCCAACAGTGCTGGGGTGCCAGTCCCAGTGTCACCCATGCATGTCACAGCAGCCCCAGGCTGCTGTGGGACAAGCCCTACTGCAGCCTCCAGAGGAAAGGTTTGATGGAAGGGACACTGTGGGCTTGGGAAGGCCCTGGCTGAGCGTTTTTGGTCAGGCACAGGGGGAAATGAGGAGGGACAGGCACAATCTGCACCTCAGATCGCCTCAGTCTGGTTCCTCCATCCCCTTCTTTGCAGGCAGTGCTGGTGGCACTGACAGACAATGGCCCCATGTGTCCCAGGGAGGCATCTGACATCCTCCTCTGGATGTCACAACGCTGTTCTGATGCTTCCAACAGAGCTTGGGCTCACAAAGTGCTTCTGCAGCTCCTCCCCACCAGATCAGCAGACACTGCAGCCTTTGGGGTCACCCTCAGCTTGGTGACACTTTCCTGGGGTCACCCTCAGCTTGGTGGCACTTTCCTGCGTGGGACAACCCAGCTGTGCTGTCCCTCCCCACCCTCCAACATTTGTACCCGTGTCTCAAGACACGTTTTCCTCCCAGCTGGAGGAAAAGGCATTCAAGGGGCTACCCCAGCTCAATGAAAAACAAAATAATTAAGCTTTTTTTGCTTATTAGTGGAGACAGCCTTACTAGAGATGTGTGGTGCTGGTGACATGTGTGTACTCTGCTCCCGTGGAAAACTGCCTTGAAATAAATGGGCATACAGCTCAGCTGCTGCCATGCCTTTAACCAGCACTTCCCACACATTATACAAACTTAATTGGCTCTAAAGTCCTGCTTGTTTTTTGCTTTCTGACATCTACTGACACCAACACCCCCTCCCCTTCATTTAGTCCTGGCCACTTACTCCTCTCCAGCACTCTGTGGGGAGCTGAACACGAGGGTGATGAGGCTTCCCCTGCCCTGGCAGACACCCTCCAACACCTCCCCAAGGTGAATTTGGGCCAGTTTAAACACAGAGAGCAGAAGTGGAGCTAGGAGGTAATTTGTTTGTCTGCAGGTGGTTTGTCACCACAGCATGAGGATTCCCTGGAAAAGCTTCAGTCAGGACAAGGACATCACCCTTGGGTCCTGGTGTTCCAGAGCTGCTGCTGCTCATGTTGGTGCTCCAGGCTCCAGGGATAGCTCTTATCCTTAGTGACTGGAGGTTTTAAACTGACAGAAGGTTTTGATTAAATATTAGGAATAAATATTAGGGAAAAACTCTTCCCTGTGAAGGTGGTGAGGCCCTGGCACAGGCTGCCTGCAGAAGCTGTGGGTGCCCCATCCCTGGAAGTGTCCAAGGCCAAACTGGATGGGAATTGGAGCCACCTGGTCTAGTGGAAGGTGTCCCTGCCCAAGGGAGGGAATTGGAGCCAGGTGATCTTTAAGGTCCCTTCCAGCCCAAGCCATTCCATGGTTCCATGACACGGCCAGCAGATCCTGAGCCACGCTCTCAGGCTGAGACCCCCAGCTCAGCCCCCTGTGTCTTCAGTGCCATCACCTCAGTCTCCATCCCGTTATTCCAAGCAGGTTCCTTGCTGAGCTCTGGNAAAGCAGAGGAACAGCCCGTGTCCTGCTGTGGCCCCGGGGACAGGAGCGGCAGGAAAGGGCACCTTGCCACTCCTGCTGTGGCACAGTCAGCAAAGGGAGGTGCCCCTGCTGTTGGCAGCACCCAAAAAAACCACCCCACCGTGCCAAACCACTTAATCTCTTGGACTGGTGAGGTTGGGGTCTCACCCAGCTCTTCCCTTCAACTCTTGGGAGGTGCCCAGAGCATCCTGGCCAGGGCAGGAGGGTGCAGACACACAGAGGGACAGGTTGGCACCCCCATGGCTGCACATCCAAGATCCTCCCTCACGTCCTGGTTTGTTACACCTGGGCTGCCTCCCTCTGGCACAGGGCACTGCAGAGCCCAGCTGACACCCTGAGCCTGAGCCCTCCCAACCCATGCCAGAATAAAGCTCCAAAGCCAAAGAAAACCCTCTCCAGGGCTTCTGGGATGGACCAGCACCCTCAGCTCAGGCCTGCCCGCACTGGCCCTGCTGTGGCAGGGTGATTTTGTGGCCACCAAGCCCCACGAGCGCTGCCACCACCCCTGTGCCGGGCACCTGCCTCTCGAAGCCTCGGCAGCAGCAGCGGGACGGCCGCTCCCCCTGCCCTTTGATCCTCCCCATCAGTGACAGCTTCCCCGAGGATGTTTTGTTGGTGGTGTCACCCTTGACCATTAGCTCTTCACGCATGACTATAACGTGACATCTCTGATGCGGTGCCGCCAGCAGCCCGCGACTTCAGGGAGCAATTAAAGCCGAATGAGTCACTGCGGGCGGGAGCAGCTTTGGCCACACGTCTCCATCGCCCTCCCAGCCCCAGCCCCACACGCCCCCCTCTGCCCAAACTTCCCCGGAATACCCTCTGCCCGCCTCCTGGGTCGAGGTAGCCGGAGGGAAGGGCTGTAGGATGGGACAGATGGACTCAGGAGCCAGCCCCAGCAGAAGGTGACCCATCCCTGGCCGTGGGGTTTTCAGGGGCATCCTGAATGCTCCGTCTTTGGGAACCTCCCATCCTGGTGGGCTTCATCGAGATATTCCCTGCTCCTGTGCCGTTATTATTTTAAGACCAGGGAGGCCCAGGCAGTGGGGCTTTTATGCGATTAGCTGCTGAGATGAACGTTAATTAGTTTTCAATTTCCATAAAGTACCCCACTGACAGAAAGATTAGTTAAACCTGCTCACGGCTGCAGAGGATCACTCAGAAATTGGGAAGGGGTGGAGGAGGGGAGGGGGAGCAGGTAGAGGGGGAGGATGGAAAAGAGGGTCTGAGCTGCACCACTGAGCCTTGCAGGGGTCGAGAAGGCAGCTGGACTCTGCCGGCTGCCCGTGAGAAATATCAGGTATATAGATATGTGACAAGTGGAAAAAGAAAATCCGGGGATATTTCTGGGGCCAGACCCTACAGAAAAGGTGTGTTCCTCTGCCAGGTCTGTGAGAGGAGAGACTGAGCCACCTCACCTGGCCACAGCACCCATGGCAAACACAGCCCTCGAGCTCTGGGGAAGGGGCGGCGGTGTTTTGATGCTTTTGTACACGTCTCCCCCTTCCCAAAAGCCCCTCCAAAGCAGCACCCCCCTGTGTGAGCCGGTGCAACCCGGGGGTGCTGCAGATCCGCCACGTGACAGCGATGGAAGTGAATTGCAAATGACATTTCATTAACGGCTTGAATAAAGCTGTTTTCCCTCTTTTCTGCTGCGCCCAAAAGCCACTGTAATCTTCTGCACAAAGTGCTCCTCAAACCCCAGCCCAAGCCAGCCAAGCTGGGGGGCTCTTACGGGAGGGGGTTTGCCCCCCGTGTTCCCTCCCCATCGGTTTCCAGCTTTTGGGATGGAGAGGAAAACAGTGGGTGCAGAGGTGCGGATGCTCCAGGAGACGCGTCTGTGCTCTGGAGAGAGGCAGAAGGATGCCTAAACGTTTTTGGGGCAGGTTTGGGCTCCCAAAAGGCAGGGAGAGCGGGGAAAAGGTGTTCCGTGCTTGGGGCGGGGCGGAGCAGCAGCCAGGTGCTGCCAGGGGCGCTCGGCCCGCAGCGGGTGCCGCAGCCCCAGCGGAGCGGGGACACGGCCGGGACCGCAGCGTCCCTGTCCCCGCCGCCGGACAGAGCGGCGAGCAGCGGGTCCGGGCTGCGCTGCCCTCGGCGGGGCCGTGCCCAGCTGCCGGGGGTGGCGGGCAGGGCCGGGGCCGCGGTGCCCTTGCGGAGCGCAGCTGTGCCCCTCGCCACGCCAGCTGCCACCGCGGGCACCCGCTCCGCGCTGGGCGCCGGGGGCA
>VYZP01079023.1:107736-128010 GCA_013400635.1 Hypocryptadius cinnamomeus | reverse complement strand
CTGGAAATTAGCTTTTTTTTTTTTTTTTGCTAAACTCTGAGACCTCATCTCTCCTAGTAAATAAAATACTTCCTGAATCCATTCTATGATGATACAGCGTATTAAACTTTTTTATCCTTCACAATATGGTGGTATCACCCAGATGCCCTGTTCAGAACAATGCTGTGTCCATGCCAATCCCTGAATTGCACTGCAAATTGCCTGTGAAGCTGCCAGTTGGCCAGGGACCATGCTAACACCTTCACAGCAGAGATGCCCAGCTTCCAGTAACTGGTGCCATGTCCTGATGATGTTTGATTTACCTGCATCATCTCAGACATTCCTAAGGCTCAAAAGTATTCCAATCAGTGAAAGATCTGTGATAGCATGAGTCAGTGCTTGACCCCTAATTCATCCTACTTTCAGTCATTGAGCAAGTGAGGCCATGGGGTAAGGAACACTCCTGCAGCTGTTTTTAACAGTCAGAAACTGAGAGGGAAAAGCCCAACCTGGGAAATGATCAATCACAAAGATAATTCTGGTGCTCAGTTCTCCACTGATTTGCCCATGTGCCTACTGGCATTGGTCATTCATGAAAGCCACAATGCTCCAAATTGGTAATATTTTCCACCTATTTGGCACAGAGCTGTGAGGCTGCATGCCTGGCATACACCAGCTCTTCTCCTCTCATTGCCATTCTCAATCCATGGTCCAGCTCATTTGTTTAACATAAGCCCAGCTAATGCTCCATACCACAGACAGACTTTCATACTTTTACAACAGAACACTCAGGGAAGGGAGAGCAGATCAGTCCACAATTTCCACACAAAGTCAGGAGCACAAAGTTTGAGATCCGGGGCAATCTCCTAATCTGATTACTTGTAGGAAGTGAACTGCAAGAAATTATCAATTTTATACTCTTACCCTTCTGCTTTCTCATTTGTAATGGAGAAATAAAATGGAAATAAAATCACTGTGTCCCAAAAAGCTGGAAAATGGCATCTGGTAATGAAACTCCATTGTTTTGGTGCTTTAGGATCTCAGAATGTAAAGCTGTTTGCTCATAGACTGCATTCATCACAAACTCATCTAAAAGTCTCTGTTTAGCAAAACTTTTGGCTTCAAGCCACAGAGGTGTTGACAATTACACTTGGCTAGCTTATGACAGGAACATTTGCAAATAAACTACTTACAGGAATGATATCCAAATGAAAGACACTGTCATGCCCTGATGAATGACAGTACAGTGTGTTTTGTTAGACTGACTGAGCAGGATGCTATAAATATGTACAATTTAAAAACATGACAGTTTCTGGAAGCAGTCATTGTGTGTACAGACACAAACTTACCACATCCTAACACCAAGTGTTTGTAGACTTTAACACAGTCACCATGATAAACTGCCATGAGGTGGCTTTGCAGCTGAGAGGAGATGACAATAACTTACAGCGTGAGAAATAAACCAGTCAAGTATTTTTTTAGTGTTTTACTAACCTGTAGAGAAGTCACCTTCTTCATCTCCAGATGACTTAGGATCAAAGAAAGTACACAGATGCAATGGGTCAATATCACTGTGCAGTAAATCAAGGTAGCCACTTTCAGGCACAAATACTGAATCCATGGTTTGTCTCTTTGTCTGAAATCAAATAGCACAGCAGTTAGTTATGACACAGCCACAGCTTCTTTCAGTCAAATCCACAAATCCTGCACTGTGCCTTTCTGTTGACAAGACATAGATCTTGAGGCTGGAGAGCTGGCATTTCTTACCAAGACCTGCATTGAGTTATAACCCTGAGTTACTTGGAGATGCAGAGACAGCTTGCAGTGAGACTCACCCATCTTTTCCTCCAGGGAGAGGAGTGGGATACTGCAGCCTGACCACCTGGACCAAAAGTGCCAATATTGAATAAGTGGCAACCCTGGTATCTTATCAGGATATAAATGATGCACAAATCCAGTAGGTATCAGGGAAATTAGAAGACTGCAGTGAATATGATGGGAGAATCCAGAAACCACATTTGTTCATAAAGCTTATCTGTTCCATCACATTATTGTAAATTCCCTTCTATTTCCATCCAGTTACTGCAGCAGACACTAGAATCAGTTCAAACATTCCTCCTGGATATTCCACAAGTATAGAATAACACTACATGTTACTTATTCATCACCTCTATCAAATTATTTCAAACCCAAATATTGGCTGTTCAGTGTTTATAGATCACTAGTGTAAATGCCACCTGAGCTGGTGATCCAAATTATTTACTCCAGCATAATACTGAGATACCAGGATGAAAAGAACAAACACCAAAATTTTCAGACTCTATCCTGTTAAAATAGGTGTCCACACTCCACAACCATGGAAAGCTTCAGCTTGGCATCAAACAGCATATTTTGCAATGAAGAATATCTAATAAATGGCTCTCAAATACTCTGCCCTTAGCAGAAGACCACTGATGTCCCTGTTTGCAGCCATCTCTGTTCCTGAGGAGTGCAAACAGGGAGCAACTGCTGTGCCATGAACCTACCTGCAACATGGAAAAACCAACAACAGCCAACACTGCAGCTGTGATGAAAGAAGGCAGAGCAGACCTCATCACACATTACCACGTGCTGCCTTGTTATAAACTCATCTTCATTCCTCTTACCCCTCCATGGGGTTGTCCCTCTGAACAGCTTGGAAATGGATATTTCTGCATTTGCTGCAGAAAATGCCAAAGTCTAGAGCCAGAAGTTTGAAAAGCAGGTGAATATGGTGTGGATCCATGAGTAGGAATAGCCTGCACTAAGAGAGTTCTCCTTTTTCATGTTTTATGGCCTCACTACACTACCATGATTACAAAAATTTCATATTATTGCCTGGCAGCTATAAATGGAAAGCAGAAGTTGAGAAACCTGCCTGAGAACCAAGAATGAGGTTATAAAGACACCAGATTAAAATTTCAGTTTGTTGCAACATTTTGTTTTGCCCCTTTCATTTGTTGAATTAACAGAAAATCTAAATAGGGTCTTTCAGAAGGCCAAGCTGCCAGACTTTGTGAATAAAGCTGTTGAAAAACTACCTCTGAGTCAATATAATTTTGGGGTTAGAGTCAGAGAAGAAACTGGGCAGAAGGCTTAAGGGGAATGCAAAACAGACAAATCTATCACTCCAAGTTCAGTGATTAGCAAACTGCTTGATTACAGCACAAAGAAAATGGCATGTCCTAGGGAAGGAGACTGAGTAGGCCTACTTAATCTTCATGGAAATACCAACCTTTAATTAATTTATAGTCATAAGAGCTTTTCTATCTTTCAACTTTTCTTTCAATAGCATTTCTCTGTGGATAAACACATAAGAAATGCAAAAATGTTTTATGCTACAATGGTCAAGAAGTCAGGAAGCAACCAAGGGAAAGTCTTGGCAGTGCCAAGTCTGGCTATGGAGCTTAAAACTAGAATGTAAAAGATGGTACATCTCAGGTGCACAGAAGTGAGAGAAACATACTTTTCTACCTTAACAAGATGAAGATTGCCACTCGTTCAAAAATGAAAAACTTGGTTGCTTGCCTTTGTTTGCTACACCAGTCTGAAAGGCCCTCACCTTACTCTGGTATTTTTTCTTCATTGTTTTTGTTTTGACACAAATCTTTGCATCAGTGTCTCTCTATTGACTACACTGGATTTAGGATCCTGGGATTTCTTTCTAATCCGAACCAAAACATTTTTTAATAACAGCTGTATTCTGCTGCATTAAAAACATGGTCCCACCATGGAAAACATACTGTGAATAAAGAAGCAAGTTTTTGAAAGATGGAAATTTCTACATGGAGAGGAGCCAGAGGCAAGGAAAACCACATCAGGGACAGCAAGTGTTTTGCTGCATATTGTAACTGAAGGACACAAAATGAAACCAGACCTTTACCAAGCTTGTTTACAGCAGCAACTCCTTTCCCAGAGCTTCCCTTTTTTTTGTCACAGCATCCCAGCAGTCCTGTCTGAGGTGAAGGGTGAATAAGCTCTGTACTGCTCAGCACTTCCTCTGTTGTTTCATACATTATTTTAACTTCGTTTACTGATATTACGTTCCCTTTGGGGTTTCATGGGACCCCATGCTGCCAAAACGGGTATTTGGCAGTCTCATGCCAGAGGAATAATAAATTTTGTAATGATTTCTGTGTTAGGGCTGTGAAGGCCAGTGGCAGGTCTCAGCAGGAGCAAGGCAGAGCTTGCACCTGCAGGACAGGAGTCCCCAGTGCCACCTGCAAGCTTCCACACACAAAGGGCATGTGCTGGGCGGGGGCGAGACAGGACGTACTTCCAAATGTATTTCCATGCCATTCAGAGAGTTCAATCCTTTGTGGTTTGGACACTGGTTAAGACAAATATTGTTCTTTAAATCCTTAAATAACACCTTCTTTCTCCAGCAGCCAATATGCTCCAGCTGCACAGCCACACTTGGCACCCTGCGTGTCCTTTGTGACACCTCTGCAGTGATTCTGGGCACACCTGACACTGCCAGGTCTCTACTCAGGATGCATTTGGTTCAGCTCTGCATCCTGCATACATGGCATGACAATACAGTTCACTTCCAAGACTAACAATGCTTTTTTTTTTCAGTGCTCTTGTAGAGTTCAAGTGATATATGAATTAAAAATGCTGGAAAAGCAGTGAAAGAAACAGTGACCATCACTGTAAAAGGACAAAGAAGGAGTAGGTGTTCACTTAAATCACATATTAATCATAAGAGTTAGATGGGGCATTTTAGATTTCTAAAGGCAATAGAGGTAATTTTGATTCATATTTTTTCCCAAATAATCTGATTTAATTGCACCTTATATTTTAAAGGGTCAACATGTTAAAAATTCCAGGCAATGGGGTCTGCTACTAATTGAAATCAAATGTTATCTAAGAGAACAAAGGATTATAAAGGCCAAAATGCAACATTTACTCCAATAATAACGTAAAGGACAGAAGATTTGAGGAGAGCTGTTAGGGGCTTTCCTTCCCAAACCTCTGTTGACATATGAACTAACAGGCAATAAATCTCCCACATGAGTACAGGGGTTAAGAAAATGAAAATTAGTAAAGTCATTTTAGGAACAGAGGAAATCCCCCTCTAATTTAACTTTTGGACCAGTTTAGGAAGCTGAGGATAATTCACAGAAAAGAGTAGTAGTGCTATGCAAATCACACACTTGTTAACCAGAGGATGACATAACTTCCAAGTCTTTCATAATATTCCAACTCCTAGAATTCAGAAAAATGGAACAGTGGGACTGCTGTGAAGATAGGAAGTTGAAAAATTAAATACAAAGACTGCTGAACAAATGCTATTTTCCTGCAACACCCCAGACCCATTAAGTGCTACACATGAATCTGAGTGAAATAAGCTGACAAAAAGCAGGTTATATCAAGCTGTAAAAAAGGAGTCCAGTGAAACACCAGTACTTTGATTTAACATCACTTTGATTGAAAAGCTCAATATTGTTGGCCACAATTTTATAGCCTTGTTTTCTTACACCAACTTTAGAAAAGGTTTCTCTCATCTTCTGTGCCCCCCCAAAGGTTATGCCAAGGTGCACAAGGCACTCCCCCAAAGGCACAGCTGTTTCCTGGCTTTTGCTGCAGACAATGTTTTGGGACCAGCTTATCTGGGAGGTGGGCAAGCCAGCGGTAGGGAAAGATGAAATTCTCTCCCCATTCCAATCACTTATATCCTTTTCCTCTTCCCAAATAAATGAGTAACAATTCCTCTGCTCCACAGGTACCACATAGTTTTTTCCTTTCAGAAATGCCCTGATTATTTGTAAAATGCAAGTAATGGAGCTCAATTTACATCTGGCTTTGAAGTTTTAGTTTCTATTTCAGATCTGTGAAAAACTTACAGTTTAACTAACAGTTTAAAAGCCAGTTTAACTTTTTCCATTGTATTACCTAGCTCAAGAAGAGACACTACTTTTGCTGAGAGTCTTTATCTTTCTGATAGAATGGTGTTAATTTCAACAGAATTTATACTCTAAAATGAAAGAAAAACAGAGATGGAGCTGAAAAAGAACCTGATCTATATCCTGCCTGTTATCCTTTGTCTCTGTTAGAGATGAGTTTAAAAGAGTTTAATAAAGCATAAATATCAGGTAAAAGATGTTTTTGCCTTTTAACGAGCTTGGCTTAGAACCAACAATATTACTTGTCTGATGCAGGAGATGGACAAGTTCAGGCAGAGCTGTAACAAGTGCCCTGCAGGTGTCAGAGTTGTGATTTAGAGCAGAACTTGCCTTTCACGTCCAGTATCACCTCCTGTGTCACAGCTATGCCCAGCTCCCTCATCCCAGCTATGGGATAAAGTAAAGATCACAGCAGACACTTGCCTACATTTTAACTCAATGGCTTTCTTCAGGACAGAATTTCAGCTCTCCTCAATGGGAAAGTAAAGCTCTAGGTTGTTTTGCCAGAGTTGTAGAAAAATGGAAATAAGCCAGGTTTTTTTTCAGTGATTCTCAGTTTCACTTTTCATAGGCACAATATCTACACAAAGAAAAGAATATTCTTAACAAAGTCTGAAATAAACTACAGCAAGCCTTTGAGCAAGTAGCAGAGCCAGCCACAAAACAAAATCACAGAAAATTCTCTAAAATTTCATCTACATTTAGACATCATCCCACTAATATCTGAAGCAACACAAGTCCAGATACTGACACACTGCAATTACAAATATGTACAAAAAGCAAGATAAAGATGAATTTACCATGAAAAAAATCATGCATTCAAGGGTTGAAGAAAAACTGACCTTAAGAAACCAGACAGCTCCTGCTCTTTCACTCTGGATTCAGTACCAAAAAATGATGGGAACTGCCAGCCCTGTCCAGGGCTAAGAGAAAGTGACAGCAGAAAGGAGGAAATAAGAAAGACCAGAACACTCAGAGGGGGAATTCCAAAGAGGAAAATTAAGAGGAACCTCCCTTCTAGCAGCCCCAGTATAACAAGCAGTGTTACCTTCACTGGTCATTTGTCCCTGATAAGAAGAGCTTGATCTTGTCACTAATTAGGAAAAGATCAATTTATTTGGTTGGAAACCAGAATTGGATGAGAGCTGGCAGTAATAATTTTCATTGCTCCCCAAATTCTTCCTCTCCTTTTCCATTCCAGTTCAAATCTGTCCCAAAACCATGCTGTCAAACAGTCCATCAGTAAGAATAAAGCCAGCAGCATGTGGGCACTTACCTTGCAGCTCCACTTGGTGCATCAGAAGTGAAAGTATGTCTTTCACATGTTCACAGACTCTGCCTATACAAAATAAGTTTTGCATCTCATGCAAAGTCTCTTGCCATTGGCCGAAAATGACAAGTAGGATGTTCTATGAAACAGGAGTTTGTCTGGCCTGCACATGGTGTTCACAGGTTGCTTGTAGCAGCATCCGACAGAATGTTTGTTCATCTAATCATCACTTATCTTGCCATGCCTACCTGGTGTTAAGACAAACAACCTTTTGAAAACCAAGTTCATTCATGAGCTTCCTCTCATGATGCCTATAGCTGCTTTTGTGGTCATCTGCAAGCTTTTTTACTTAGTTTTCTATTTTTAATCATGCATAGACCTACACAAATTAGAAACTAATTATAAAGGAAACTGTACTCCAGAGTGAACAGATACTTTTTGTACTATTATTCCACTGGCTATAGCTTTTAAGAAAAGTTCCACCAGAGTCTGAAGGGGAAAGGCAATAGGATTTGATGAACACAATGACATCCAGACTCCCTGCTTCAGACTGCAAGGTTTTTATCAGCTGCCGGTAAGAAATGGCTCCTGCACAAGACAGCAGCTCCTATAAGCAAAGCAGCTGCTGACCTGTATAAGAATTTTCTCTTTGCAGAGGAGATCCACTTCTACCAGGTTCCATGGGAATATGCTCACTGAGAAGAGACAAAGCTGTTTCCTTCCTGGGAGCAGCTGATCTCTTTGCAGTATTTACAGACATGGGGCCTGATCTGTGCTGCAGGACATCAGCCTCTTCAGGCTCTCTCACACCCAGGCTGTGTTGGAACTCCTCTGTGCACTTTTGAAGGAAAGCAACATCTCAGAATAACAGCCCTATGTTACTAACAGTACAGAAAATAATGAAAAGCTGCACAAATACAGATTCTGTATTTTAGTGGTCTGTTTTGACAGGAGACAATAAAATAATCACTGCATAAGAAATCTGTACAAAATTTCACATGGCTATTTGTTAGCTCTATTCCAATGTGCTGCACAGCCCCACAAGTGATAAACTCCTTCAGCAGCCCTGCAGGCAGATCTCTAGCAGTTTCTGAGGCTGAAATCCATGAGGCAATCCCTATCACATCAAGAACAAAAGTTTGGTGAACAAGAGTTCAGCTTATCACTGTGATTCCAGTTCATGACTGCAGCAAAGACTGGTTGTCCACTTTTTGTACAACACCCCTAGCTGCTTGGAAAGAAAGGAATTGCTGGAGCAAATCATAGCTCATCTAGTGGAGTAGTCTATAAAGGTGGTCTTTGAGAGAAAAGCAGACTGGAAAAGAAGAGGCTGTGAGACAGCTGAGAACTGCCTAAGCTTTTCAGGTGACCATCAGCTTCTTTGCTTTGATATTGACTGGGACACCACCCTACTGCCAAAGGAGGAGACAGAACATGCTCAGCAGTATTGGAAGCACCAGCATAAGTGATACCAGGCCACATTCTATGGTTTTCTACATTTAAAATATGAATTCCTGGTGTTAATTTGAATGTGTGTGATGATAGAGGTCAGTATTTTGCCCTCACATGAACTATCTTAATTTGTATCCTGAGGATTTCCTCCTGTATTTTCATCCGTGTCTTTGTTGTTCCAAAATGTTTCTTTCATCTGGTGTAAGAGAGGCCAATCTCCCCACAGAGTCAAGGTATTTGGTTTATTTACAGTTCTGCACAGAGAGGCTGGGTGGCAAATTCACAAAACCAGCACCACAGCTATCAGAACTTTTCATTATTAATACATTTTGGCAAACAAAGGCATGAATGTTCATTGGCTACAAGTTACATAGGTTTCTTATTAATTTGTATTCTATCTTCTATTAGTTAAAAGATTCCCTCACTTCTCATACTAATTATTCTGTATGCTTAGTCTTTCTGTCCTTTTGAGTCTTGCTCCCTCAGCTCTCTGAGAATGTCTGTCCAAAGTCTGGTCTGAAAGTCTGAAATTCTGAAAGCCCAGAAATATTTGAGGCCATAATCTGTCTTTGCATCTACTAGATTGGAAATTCTGAACCTTTTGAATTCCTAACTTCACTTACAAAAATGACCTTCTGAGGAAGCTGCAAGTGTGACCAGCAGCATTGCAGAGTGTTATCTTGGTGTGTCTCACCTGCAGTGTTCATGCTGCATTACTGAGGCTCCTCATAGCATTTGGGAAGAAATATGGCAGGTGACACCAGAAATGTAGGCGTGGATGGATGTTGGAGGACTTTGAAGCACAGCTAGTTTCTGAGGTGAGCAAGCAAGAAAAAGGTTTGATCAGATGGCTTTTAAAAAAAGCTCTAGAGAAAAAACCCCGCCCTTGCAATCTAAAAGATCGAGCTTTTATGTTCAAAACAACTTCCAAAACATCATGGCTTTACTTTCTTACAGGAAGTCAGTTTCGTAATAGACACAGAAAGGTTTGCATTAAGAGCTGCAAGCCTTGGAGGAGCTGCTGAGGAAACCCAGTGAGTGTGTATGTGTGATGGAAGGCACAACATTGGTAACCAAAGGCTCCTGAGACTCACCCAAGTATGTTCCTGCAGTTCTGCTTTGCACAGTTTGGCAATGGGCTGGCGCTTATTCACTGAGGGCCACATTCTCTCATGCCCATGAACATTGCTGCAAAGTCCCTATGGATTTCAATACTGTATTATGAACTGGGAACTGTGCTTCCTTAAAAATTCCTTTCATGGTGGCTCTATATCTGAGCTCTGCTTTTCAAGACAGCTACAGTCTTTGGTCTCTCTGGACAAAAACTGGTTTCCATAGCAAAATTTTTGTTCGGGATTCCTTCTGTCCAGGGTGAATAGCTTTGAGGTACTGCTGGTTGAACAATTTCTCATAGACTAAAAAGTCTATTTAACAAATTTCCCTATTTTCTGATTATAATGATTTAAGCTGTACAATATATAGACATCAGCAGTTCACTTTGCTTTTCTGCATGACTTCCCTTCCTGTTTTATGGATTCTCTTTAACTCACATGCAGCTTTTGAGGATAAGACAGATGTTTCATAGCAACTGCATCTCTCTTAGGGATTGTCATGGTAGTGTTCTCAAAATCCAAAAGAAAATACATGTCTTAGCTATGGAAAATACATGTCTTAGCTATGGAAAGTGCTAAGCAATAGCTACATAAGAAGCAGCAAACAGTAAAAATGCATGGCCCGACTTAGTTCTCTTTTTCACACATATTGTTTGTGCTCTGACACGTTATAAAGAGGAAAGTGAGTTGAAAAGGAGAACTTGTGCTTTTGATTTCTCTGCACTGAGGGGAAGTATCACTTCTAAGTAAATACGGTGCTGCACAAAGTCTGCAGCTAATTTTGGAACCCAAATAATATTAGTAAAAAGTCAGTAATTAATGTCACTATTTTTCCCAGGGGCAGTGAGGTATATGAAAGTGTACCAGTGTAGGCCACGTTATGTCCTTCAGCACACGGCATTTGGGTATGTCATGAACCACAGTAGATTTTGGTGTCAAGACAGTAAGAAATTTTTTTGTTTCTACAAATGCAAAAACAAAACCAGAAATAGAAATCACATTTAATTATTGCAAATTAGGATGGTAGCAGCAGTACTTGAACCAAAGCTTAAGCTTCTCTAGTCCCCTTTCCCTAATTTTGGCCTCAGTTACAAGATAATCAGCTTTGGGTTCAAAGGCAGAGTAGTTTTGGCACATTATTGCTTGGTTTGCCTATAGCCCAGCAAAAGCCAGGGACAGCTCTATAGAAATGAGGCTTCCTCCCAGGTTATGATCTTGCAGATCTTGTTGGAAAACCTTTCAGGAATACTTAGAACACATGGGAAGAGAAAAACAGGAACAAACTTGAAATCTTTATATCTTAACACCCATTCAAAGTCCATCTTGCTTTTGATCAGTCTCCAATCTAGATATAACAGAGGAAACAATCCATTGTTTTGGTTGAAAAGCATATAATCTCCTGGTCACGATGAACACTGCCTGGGAGCATTTGAAGGTGGAAATTGCTTAAGGGGTGAAACTTGCAGAAAAACTGCTTTTCTCATGTTTAAGTGGTAAGCATGATGATGTACCACAAGCTGTTTGCTCAGTTGCTTGTTCACTTCTGGAGGGAACTATCCTATGGAGAGGAGCTCCTTCTCCACAAGCAGTCTACCATTCTCCCATTAGTGTACCCCCTCACAGCTAGTCACACATGTCCTGGAGCTCTGAGCAAGCATTTCCACCAGCAGCTGGCAGCTGCCTGGCCTGTAGATGGAGGAGAAGACATTGAGAAACTTTATGTCTTCTCTTGGTTTTCAAGTAGTTTGTGAACATCACAAATGCACAAATCCCTTAGCATTAGTGCTGGCACAGGCAGTGCACAACAGTATTCATCTTTTTAACAGAAGCACTTCTCATTTATCTGTAGCTAAGAGCAATTAAAAAAAAAAGAAAATAAAATAAATTTGTATCTTCCTTTCACCACCACTGGAATTCATATAAGTAGTCCAGTACACTGGGACACTGAAGCATGTGACATAAACCCCTTGTAATTTCCCTTACACTGAAATAAAATAGAGCAAGAATGGGAAACAGCACACAAACACAAACTACAGCTAACAAGGAAAAGGATGTGTGCAAAAAAACCACAGTCTGTGTCAAGTTTCAGATTGAAGCAAAAAAACTGGGCAAAAATAATAAACTGACAGTTGAAGAAACCACATATTTTAGGGGCTTTCCTAGAGCATTTCTGATCTTTGTCAACTAAAACACACACCAGGCACAAAAGAGTCCAGAATCCACACCAGACACAGCAGCTCTGCCATCAGTCAGTTGAATGAAGGAGCACTTACCATGACCCCCATTCCAGTGGTTGTGCTGTTACTGCAACTGCACACACTGATTGTGGTATCATAGAAAGGTCATACCATCTTCTTTTTCCGGAGCTTCAGGTCCATGCTGCCACAGTTCTGCAGTGTGGTCTCTGGGCTGCTCTGCCATGGAGAAGGAGAGCTCTCACACCCTTCTGTTGAAGCTGCTCTGCCCTGCATGAAGGATGAAAATCAGACAGTCAGTGCGTTCTTTGAGAAACCAACAGGTTTGGGTTCTTGCCCTTCACCCAAGCTTTATTTCAGAATTTTTAACTGGTGATTATTTATAGATTTTAAAGGTGTGTGCCTCATGAATTCAGGCCCAGTCACAGGAGAAACACCCTCCAGTTGGGAAGTCAGGCAGAATAGTTTTCATGGGAATAGCTGTGGAGATGTCCAGCACAGCCTGGAACTTCCTCCTCTTCGAGGCTGGGAGGTTGAGGCTTGTCACCTTTCAGGCCATAGAGGAAACTGTGGTCTCTTAAATCATGGCCTCGGTTGTAAAAGGGGTTCACAGGCCACAGACATGAACCTTGCTCTCAGTTTTGCCAAAAGATCAGGCCCTGCCTCTAGGAGAGGTTCAGAGTTATGTCCAGCAGCACCTGGGGCATCTTGTAAAAACAATCAGTCAATGTGGCAGACCCAATCCAAAGCACTTAATGTCCCTTCAGCTTATCTGGGGGATTTAGGGACCTACAGACCAATCCAGAGCACCTCCTCCTCTTTGTACCATTCAAACCTACAGAAATAGTATGGATTTTGTGAATTTTAATACCTCAGATAGCCCATCAAGTTCTCCATGCCTCAGTACAAGGAATACTAGGAAGCTGAAGATATTTGGTGAAGTAGAAAAAGAAGTATTAATAAATTAGGAAATATACTACTAAACAATAATGCTATAGCAGTAGGGATCATAGGCTGCTTCAAAAAAATTCACAGGTTCACATAAAAATTCACAGAATTAAGAATGGTAGGTACAGGTTTTTCATTTCATTGCATCACCAGATTAGAAACCCTTTCTTACTTTATGTTTTGTCAATATTCCCTTTGAATATTTTCTGATAAAGTAATTCCCTTTATTATTCTCAGTTTAGAATAAACAAGAAAAACCAGTGCAAGCAAGTATAGCAAGAGCTGCTTAGCCACAGCCTCCACAACAAGAGATGAAGCGGAAATTGTCACTCAAAGGGGTTGAAGAACTGTCCAGCAAGATTCTCAGGGAGCTGAGTGAGGTTATGTAGGTACTACTAGCAGCCATAGGGAACAAAAGAAAAAGGAAACATGTAAAAAAATCTAATGAATAAGCAACTTAGAGCTTTCATAAGCAAATTTAAGTTTTATTTCTGCAGATAAACCAGTAGAAAAAACAGTGCTCAATTTCTTATCAACCTCCTATTGTACTAAGCTTCTCAACTTTTTGATAGCCATTAGGGTCTTTTATTTAATAGGCTAGGATTATTATTCTTTTTTCTCACTAAGACTATAGAGGCTTAAGGCAGGAGAGCTATTGGATACTTGTGTGAGAGTGTACAGGCATTTTAAGTTCAGGTAGCAAAGGAGGGAAGGGACTCTAAACAACTTTTCTGATGAAATCACTTCCACTCTGGGAAATGCATGTGGGAAATGGAAGGGGATAAGCTCTGCTTACTGCAGTAGATCTATGAAGTTGCTTAAACCAAACTTTTTACAGCCCAGGTTCCTTATTTTTGGAGTTCTCAATTTGAGAAATGAAAGATGATTTGCAAAATTAACAAATACCAAGAACTGCAGCTGAGAGGGACTGAAGCTTTGAACATATCAGAGATATATAAAGCTAAACACACCGGAAAATCTGCATCCAAATGCTGGAAATGCACCAGAGGGAAGAGAGCTGGTGACTTTGCCTTGGTGTGCCCTTGTTGTGGATGTTTCTGAGTGACCACTGCACAGCCTAAGCAGGAAAATGATACTGAAGTAAACTCATTAATAATTTCAAAGCCTTTTGTTTCCTGGGTGACTGCACTAGAGATTCCTACAGCATGAGTTAAATAAGGCCTTAAAGCCACACAGGCTTAATAAAATAAGGTATTTAATAAATTATGAAATGTTTCCTCGGTTTTTCCCTAACTGAAAGGAATACAGCTGCTAGTGCACTTCTTAGAATCAAAACCAGTTACTATGCGATAATGGGAATTTATACTCCTTTCTTCACCTACTCAAAAATTATTTTTCACCTTTTGGGCATAGCTAAAGGAAGGATCAACACTTTTTTTAAAATCACCATTTATATTTACAGCCCAAACTTCCTCATCTGACATATTTTTCTGTTACCCATTTCTTACTGATGGCAGAACTTGATCTCTACTGAGAGTGTATTGCTATATATAAAAGAAATTGTCCTGATCACCCAAGTAAATCCTGTGGCTTCTCCCCTGTTAATACTGAGCTGCCAATTTCAACAATTCATGTATGTACAGCCAAAAAAATCTGTAGAAATGAGTTCTGGGCCAAAGCAGGAAATCATCTTTGACAAATGAATTAGAAAGTGATGCTATTAGAAATTTATCTATTTAGTACCTTCTCTGATTTGCCCTATCACAACTAAATGTAAACATTTTATTGAAGCACCAACAAACCTTTTAAGTGTATCGCTGATGAATGAAAGTGAGGTAAGAGTTTTACTGGATTAACAACATTTTCCAACATTCAGAGGAATAGAATACTCAACTGTAAACCCCATTGAAAGGCCTAAACCAGAGCAAAACCAATCACGTTATTCACAATGTCCTTAGGCAGTTTACAGGGGAAGTCTTTGATAAGTCTCTGCAAGATTCTAGGGAGTGTTCTAAGGAGAAAGAGAAATCAGCTGACTTCTTGGTAATTGTATGAATAAAACATAGAGGAAGCTCTATTTATTGTTGAATCAGAGAATGGGAGAGATTTTTCAGATACTCATATCAAGCCTCTGATAGTGTTCTATAATAGAAATGTCACTATTTATTGTGGGGAGGGAATTCCCTGTAAGGTAATGGCAAGGACACAGCAGCATGTGATGTATTTTTGAACTATTCCATGCTATATACTTCAGCAATTAAGTGAAATCTTAACATATTTCATTAATGGTCTAGGTTTTCTTGTGCAAAAACCTGAAAACCAAACCACAATTCATAAATTCAGTGTAATGATCTGTTCACCTGGGGCTGCTGAAGCAGTATTTGAGGATTTACATCATCTTTAGAGTGTTGCTAATCTTTGCAATGTTCAAACAATTTGTAGTTAAGCTACAACTCAGAAAAAGTGTTGAAAATAGGATAGTTTGTTCTGTAAAATCCTAAAAAACACCGGAAGCTTCTAAAGAGGATTCACTTGGATGCATTAATTTTAAAACAAGGAAGAATTCTTTTCTAGCAAACCCCAAAGAAAGAAATTCATTTGACCAATGATTTCTCTAGAGACCCAGTATTCTTTCTAGCTCTCAATTTGCTTGAAAAGAAAATGATGAGCCATACAATACCTTGAATAATCACACAGCATTATTTCATATAGCTTCTTACAGAAAACTATTTGCATGGTACAGTGACAGTCTCCTGTGGGATTATCTAGTAGAGTTTGTTAGGAAAACAGATAATCCCTACAATGAGCCAATGGAGATAGGCACTGGAAGGAGGGAAAACTAAGGAAACATTTATCTGTTTTAAAATCAAAACACATGTTTTGCTTCTTTTCTAGTTATTTCATCACTCATGAAATCAGTTAGCAGCAGCAGTGTAGTAAATCAGATACCTAATGCTGTGACACGCTAGTTGTCCCCTCTCCCATAGAGGTGCTGTTTAACATGGTAAGGGACACAGGACACAGATATTTTCTGGTGCCTTAGAATGAAAATGCAATGGCTTGGACAATACAGCAACATTCCAGAATTACTAAATCCAAACCATCAGATTTGCTGGCAGAACTGCCCTGAGAGGGGCAAGAGGAGCTGCTGCAGGAGCTGAGGTGAAAGATCTGGAGGCAGGAGGATGTGAGACCTCCGGGCACTGCTGAGGCTTCTGTCAGGGAGTTCTGGGAGCTGCTTCTGACTCAGAAGCTAGCTCTGTCTGAGTTACTGTTAATTCATGGCTTGGAAGCAGAAGTGTATGTTGATACAGGAAATGAAGTCAAGGTCAGCTTCAAAATGCACAAAATTATTTAATATTTGTATCATATGAGAGCTCTCTCTTTATATCTCCTTGAAGAGTGAAAGCCCACTTCAGTATTTTAGTATTGTAGGCTACTGTGAGCCATCCCATCAAATTACAGGTGCCTATTCAGTTTTTTAGTGGCAGTCTACTGTACTTACTAGCACACTGTCCAAGTTGTTTTAACACTACCAAGGCCAAAATATGACAATCAAAATATTAACATCATTAGTCATTAAGTACACCTTTCCTGCCTTACAATTATAGTCCTACTAAGAACAGTTCATCAGTTCTTCTTACCTATTAGGTATTGCTTTGTTCCAATAAGTCTTGTGCAAAGCTGCTTTCCAGTTGATATTTTTGAAAAGTTCACCTCAGTAGCTTATGTACTTAACAATCTGGTTTAGTTAGATGTTTTAGAAAAGACTAAGAAGTTATTATTTTGCAGGCTTATTTAATGCTGGTAGCTAGTCAGATCTACAAGTGGCTGTGATTAATCAGATTTACCTTGACCCTCCACTTCATACTAAGCTGCATACACTAACTCCCCCTATTACTGTGAAACCCTTCCCCCTATCCTGAAGTTTGGTTGTCTTGTTTCACTTCTTCACCTCTGCTGCATAATCCACGTGCATTTTAAATTAAGGCACGAAAAATATTTATCATGGAATTATAGAATATCCTGAGTTAGAAGGGACCCACGAGGATCACTGAGTCCAACTCTTGGCCCTGACAGGACAGCCCAAGGTGACACCCTGAGAGTTTTGTCCAAACACTTCTTGAGCTCTGTCAGGCTTGGTGCTGTGACCACTGCCCTGGGGAGCCTGTTCAGTGCCCAACCACGGCCCTGGGGAGCCTGTTCAGTGCCCAACCACCTCTGGAGGAAGAAGCTTTTCCTAACATCCAAACTAAATTTCTCCTGACACAACTCCAGGCCATTCGCTTGGGTCCTGTCACTGATCACNGCCGGAGCCCGGCCCCTTTTCCCGGGGCCAGCTGCGGGCCTGGAGCCGCGGGCCGCGATGAAGCAGGTAGGGGCGGCGGGCGCTGCGGGCGGGGCGCGGCTCCCCCGGGCCCTGCGCGCTGACGGGCTCCCGCCGCAGGCGCTGGTGGACGACACCGAGGATGTGTCCCTGGATTTCGGGAGCGAGGAGGAGCTGGCGCTGCGGAAAGCGCGGATCAGGTAACGGCGCGGAGGCCGCAGCATCGCGGCGCTCGGGACCGGGCGGCCCTGGCTGTCCCGGTGTACAGAAAACTCCATTTAAACACTTCATTCCCATTTTTTACAGGGAGGGTGGTCAAGCGCTGGAACAGGCTGCCCGGGGAGGCTGGGGGGCTTCTGTCCGGGAGATGCCCGGGCTGGAGCAGGTGAGGCCGGGCCCTGCTGCCCGGCATCACCCGGTGGCTGGAAATGAAAACCTGACACAGCCAACATCCCAAACCCCAAACAAACTGCTTTAGTTAGAGCTGGAGCAGTGGAGACGACTCTCAGCTCCAGCAGAGCCCGCTGTGCAGCAGTGCTCAGGCACTGCAGTGGACACCTGGCTGAACAACCAGATAGCTGCAATAAAGCTGTCGTGATTTCCTACCACGGGATGTGATGCTGTGTGGAATAGAAAATATCTTATGCTTGTAGACATTACCTGAGAAAACCCGGCCCGTTAACACATCTCATGTGTCAGGCTAAGCTTGGGTTCCCCACCAGAGGTGTGACTCTGCAGCTCTGGCCACACAGAGGTCCCAGGTGACAGAGCTGTTCAGTCAGTGGCTTTTGAAGAATCTCCAATCAAAGACTGTGAAAGGAAGAGTTTTATGTCAAAAGGAATTAGGCATGCACTGATCAATAATGTATATAATCAGCTTTGATTTATATTGCTTTCTCTGCCTTGCCCCAGTTTGGTCTGGTCCATTCCAATGATAATATTTCTTGTAGGTGTAAACAAAGAAATATAATAGATGTTAAACCTGACACAACATTATCTGACATAAAAAGCAATCATGTCACTTTACAATATAATTACTTTTTTACAAGTGTCTGGTGAAGCCTTGCTTTGGCCTTTGTCACTACTTGAGTCAGCCCTGACATAAGATTAGCCTTCCCAGAATTGCCTTGGTTTTACACCTTAGCAACAGCACACATTTTAAATGAAGGTTTATATTTTGGTGCAGTCTTGGAGAACTTAGCCTCAAGGACTCAACTAAGCTGGGAAATACAGCTTAGAAGTACCTTGATCACATGAGCCACAAGTTCTGAAGGACCAGACTAGATTTAGCATGAAGTGAAACCACCCTGGAATGTTTTAGGAGGTCACAGCATGCAGCACTTTGCTCTAGAGATCTTAGAGATTCCTCCTGATTCATGCTAGTCAGTAACACAGCACAGGTGAAGTATCAGCAAACTGTACCACTTTGTGTAGACAGTGGCTTCATTAGAGACAGCGCTTCTTTCTGACCCTCAAGACAATATAAAAGATGATGTAGTATTGAAAATTCATCTGCTATAGAATGCAGAAATGAAACTGCTTACGCTGCTCACACATGTTTGTTTTTGTATTTCTGAAGAATCTTGTGCAAATGGGCCTGGAAGTCACCTAGGTGCTGCAAAATTGTGTTATCATATTAGAGGGCATAACAAGGTGTTCCAGTAATTTGTCTTTATTCCAACTTCATGTATCTTGAACTTGGTTATAATTTGCATAAGCTATGATTGTGCTTTTGTGATTCTCTGAGGTTTGTGCAAAAGGGCTTCTTGAAAGCAAAAGATTAGTGGCTACTTTCCTAAGAAATTGGAAAAAGATTGCAGTACCAGGACTTTGGATCTGGAAGTACGGAGCATATGATTGCTTCTTTTACAAATCAGCCAGGAAACACAGTGATCAAGGAGAAAAGAGAGCTCATTTATTCAAAAATTGTCTCAATACATTTTGAAGTATTAGACAGGAAAAAAAAAAAAAAAAAAAAAAAAAAAAAAGAAAAAAAAGAAAAAAAAAAAAAAAAANGTTTGGTTGTCTTGTTTCACTTCTTCACCTCTGCTGCATAATCCACGTGCATTTTAAATTAAGGCACGAAAAATATTTATCATGGAATTATAGAATATCCTGAGTTAGAAGGGACCCACGAGGATCACTGAGTCCAACTCTTGGCCCTGACAGGACAGCCCAAGGTGACACCCTGAGAGTTTTGTCCAAACACTTCTTGAGCTCTGTCAGGCTTGGTGCTGTGACCACTGCCCTGGGGAGCCTGTTCAGTGCCCAACCACGGCCCTGGGGAGCCTGTTCAGTGCCCAACCACCTCTGGAGGAAGAAGCTTTTCCTAACATCCAAACTAAATTTCTCCTGACACAACTCCAGGCCATTCGCTTGGGTCCTGTCACTGATCACCACAAAGAAGAGATCAGTGTCTGCCCTTGTGAGGATGCTCTAGACCACACTGCGGTGTTCCCTCAGCCTCCCAGGCTGAACGAGCCGAGTGACCTCAGGGGCTGCGTTACCTGCACTGCACCAGAGGCACAAACACGGTGTTGTGGAGCTACCCCGGCCCTCAGAGCTGGCCCCCACACAGGCACAGGGCCGCTGGGAGCGGGGACAGCACTGGCCGGCTGTGGGTGTGTGCCAAACGTGACACGCAGGTGTGCTCTCATATTTGTACATCTACGTTCACCTTTCCCTCCACTCCTTCTTCCTTTCAGGGCTTGTATTCAGCAAGAGACCTCAGCGGCCCTGACCCGGCCGGTGCGTGTGGCGAGCCCGCGGGGCCGACCGCGCTGAGGGCCGGGGGCTGCCGGCCGGGGCTCCCGGGGCCCCTCAGGCTGCTAAAGCCCGNTGTGTGCCAAACGTGACACGCAGGTGTGCTCTCATATTTGTACATCTACGTTCACCTTTCCCTCCACTCCTTCTTCCTTTCAGGGCTTGTATTCAGCAAGAGACCTCAGCGGCCCTGCCCCGGCCGGTGCGTGTGGCGAGCCCGCGGGGCCGACCGCGCTGAGGGCCGGGGGCTGCCGGCCGGGGCTCCCGGGGCCCCTCAGGCTGCTAAAGCCCGCCCGGCCGCTCTGGCCCCGGCCCGCGGCGGGAGCCGGCCATAGGCACCCCC
>VYZP01079023.1:92892-106361 GCA_013400635.1 Hypocryptadius cinnamomeus | reverse complement strand
AAAGAAAGAAAGAAAGAAAGAAAGAAAGAAAGAAAGAAAGAAAGAAAGAAAGAAAGAAAGAAAGAAAGAAAGAAAGAAAGGCAGCATGTAGAGTGCTGCTGTGGCACTTCTGAGCAGGCACTTGGAATGATTCTCCTGTAGTTCACTGGTACAGCTTAGGCCTGACCCAAATTTGATTCTTTAATATAGGATGTAACTAAATTGATTACAGCTCATTCCTGTCCTAACAGGCATCATGCTCCCAAACTGAACACAGGTTATTTTAACACAGTACTGGACCTTGAGGCTCCAGTTGTACATCACATGGATGTTTAGATGCAACAGGAAAAGTAGAAGGCCAAGCAGGTGGGTTGCTGTCCTTTCAGGAGCAAATTAATGCCAAGTTGAGCCATTGTAGAGTTGCAGTTTCCTTTATTCTTTCCAGAGTCTCAGTAAGTGCTCAGCACTGTAATAAATGACAGCTTCTTGCTCATGGGTTTTGTTTTGTTTGTTTTTTAGTAAATACCCTTCAGTGTTTGACATTGGAACAAATTCAGCATCCAAACAGTAATCCTGTTGTAATCCAGTAATACTGCTGCATCTGCCTTCCAAAATGAAACATGAATTCTCCAAAGTTACTGCCACATTTGGAGCACTGATCTATTAGAAAAGCTCAGGCAACTCTGTGTGCTTTGGGGTTGTGATCTATGAAAACTGCTCTGGACACAAGGGCACCACTTCCATAATTGACTCTTGCATCTTCTTGACCAAGATCAAGGCTCGAAGCAGCAAGGCCCTGTCTGTTTTAGCCAGTTCACAATATCCACTCCACCCACCTGGCTGCTTATGGCAGAAAAAGCCCCTTTGCTTAAAATGTCACATGCTCAGACATGTCATGCTTCTTCAGTCAGAAGAAGTTTTTGGAAAGTTTGAAGTTCACATGGGCATGATCAGGAGTAAATATAAACTTCACCTGTGCATCATCCTTCCCTCCCCAGTCATATGTGTAGTACTACAAACACAGTATTACCACTGGAGAAAGATAAACACCAGAACAGTTAAACAGCTAGAGAGTTTAATATAATATAATATAACAACAAGGATACTGAAGTTATAAAAGTTATTATACTTATATAGCTATAATTGAAGTTTATAGTAAGCAATTGTGTATATATTATGTGTCTCATTTTATTAAACACAGTAACAGAATAACATTTAATAGTTAAATAGTTGATTATGCCCTAGGCCATACTTTTGTTAATTGGCTGTTCTACTGTTAATTGGTCACAGAGGCATAGGAGCTTAAGGAGACAACTGTTGACTTAAATATCTTACTCAGATATTTTATTCTCTAAGCTTAAAGGAAGAAGTTACTTAACTGCAAGAGCCTGTAGTTAATTCTCACTTTCAACTAATTAACACAAACAATTGCACAGAGTAAGATTTTTACTTGGCATATTACCCTGAAAATTGCACTGTGCTCATTACAGCATTCTCCAGCCCCCCACCCTACTGTGCAGGCCAGTATTTCATGTCACATACTTACTTCTTTCATTGAAATTTCTCTTTATTTTGTTACAGACAAAAATTTGTTCAATGAGCAAAGCATAAATGCTAGTGAAATTAATAAGCAGTAATTCAGAAGAACTGTTAGATTCCCAAATCATTCTGCCTGTCTAAAAGGAAGTGTTGGGTTTAGACATTAAATATGAAAGTTCATTTTGTCTTATAGCAAACAGCTATAATATTTTTTTAGAGTTCATATTTTGTTTTCAAAGCTGTTCTGAAAGGCATAAGAGCTCTCTCAATTCTTTTGTGCTTTGCAATGCTGATTCATTTCATGAAACAACAAGGATTTTATGGTACTGTGTTGCACACAGCCACTAAATTCCTTCACAGAGGACCAAAGAATCTGGTAAAAGGCTCCATATTTTGTTCTGTCTTTGAGAAAGTTTCAATAAGAACACCACATTTGTCCTTTAGATTTAGACTGAAGCTTGGCTATTGAAAATATCACTGTTTGATAATGAAGATATACACCAACACTGAAATAACAGCAGCTGCAAACCAAAATACCATTATAAACTTGAAATACCTGTGCTGTGCTACATTGTCAGCAAGCACTGGAACATTCCCTCCTGTCCCATAACCTCATATGTGCTCTGTGTTTTTTCTAGGCACCCACTGGCCACCTTTTTCCACCTGTTTTTCCGAGTGAGTGCTATTGTTACCTACTTGTTCTGTGACTGGTTCAGCAACAGCTTTGTTGCCTGTTTTGTCACTATTCTCCTCCTTCTGTCCTTTGACTTTTGGTCTGTCAAGGTAAGATGACCTTGAATAGTAATTACCTTGGGAAGTATTTTGTCATTAATTAAAAAAAAAATCGAAATTATGTATAATGACAGAAGTGACAAAAATATTGCAATCTGTTGATTTATTAAATGTCTAGCCCATTTTGATGAAGATGTTCACATATGTTAGTTGTTTAGCACCATGTTTTCTATGGCTGACTACTAAGGTCTACTAATATGGTGAGAAAATTGCTTTGCCGTAGGTAGATTTGTTTGTATGCTTTCCCCCTTAAAAAAAAAAATAAATAAAAAAAATTAAAGTAATATTGGCTTTCAGCAATGGATGCCCTAGGATGTCAGGATCTGCAACCTTGTGCCCAGACCCCACAGCAGGGGCTGCAGAAGAATCCTGAAAGCTCAGCTATAGCTCTGGTGCCCTAATCCCATGCAGGCAGGTGGGTCAGGCCAGCCCAGGATCCAGGGGTTCCACATGTTGAGCAGGGCTTTTGTTTTGTGGAAGTTAAGCATTGATGCACCTCCAGTATTCTGAAAGCTTCTGGTTCATCCAGGAGCAGAATTTTCTTGGTTTGTTTCCCTGATCCTACACAGCTTACTTGCTTGTCATTAATCTCCCATTTTCCAGTGTGTTTCTGTTCTCACTATTCCTCTTTTACTGAGGAAATTTGTTTATTGGGTGCTTGTCCAACTAACTGACTTGAAAAAGATAAACCACATAATTTCTTGTCTAAGTAAGTGCTATTGTGCTTATTATCACGTTGAAAGAGAAGAGGCCTATAAATTTGTAACTTCACCCATTGTTAATGGCTGGTGTACTCAAGCTGGAACAGCTTTTAGAAGTCATTTTTGTACTAGATAAAAGATGATTTTTGAACATGCTTGTCTTTTTAATTTTTTCTATTTTTAACTGTTATACTGACAAGTGACTTGTGCTGCTGATTAATGCAAATAATGGTTTAATCACTAGAATGTGACAGGAAGACTCTTGGTTGGTTTGCGTTGGTGGAACCAGATTGATGAAGATGGAAAAAGTCACTGGGTGTTTGAAGCAAAAAGGGTAAATATATTAATAGAAGCAAGCACAAGGCAAACAGAATCCATAGGAAATTTGTAAAGCTGATACCAAGTCAAACAAAGTAACAAATAGAGCACCTTTGTAACAGTTACTTTTTATCCAGCTTCCATAGAAAACAATGTCAGTATTCAGGTGCAAACACTGTTTGTCACATCCTGGAAGCATTCAGGGCAAAACAGGTCTCACAACATTGTCAGCATATGGATCAGCAGAATAAATATTCATAGCATGGTGCTATAGGTATGAAATGTTTCTAGTAGTTCTATTTTATTTTCTAGTAAGAATATCTTGTAATAAACACATCTTTCCATAGAATCCCAACACAGAATCCTGTTCAGTAAAGATCTGAGCAATGCTGAATAGTTCAGATTCATTATTTTGAAATTAGTATTTTACGCACCTTCATGGAATACGGTGGGAAAGAGAACCTGGATCATAGAGCATTCTGATACTGCCAGTGCCCCCCAAACACACTGAGGGGGGGAAAGAAGCACAATAGAATGGCATTTGGCATCACTGCCAGAGTCAAGACTCAGGGTCTTGCTTTCACTTGCTGACATTCTCTCTGCAGCCCCACTGAGCCTGGCAGAGCAGCACCCAGGTGCTGCTCACCGGGACATTCTCTGGAGCCCTCCAGCTGTGTCCCCAGCCTGGCTGGCTGGGCCGGTGCTGTCCCGGTGTGCGGGACCGCAGTGCCCTCTGCAGTGCCCTCTGCAGTGCCCTCTGCAGTGCCCTCTGCAGTGCCCTCTGCAGCCTCGGCTGTGGCTCCGGGGTGCCCCGAGCACTGATCACAAATTATTGTGTTTCCTGTGAGTCTGAGGCCTGAAGACAGAATAGAGCAAACCCTGCAGGACAGAATACATGGAAAAGTCAATATACTGAAAATTAACTAAAAAGCTTTTCTTTTCAGAGTGGTAAAGTCCAGAGGGTTTTCTTTTCCAATTGTGATGCTTCTGTTTCAGAAGTTGGCACTAGTGGTCATCAATTGGTCTGAGGGTTGGAGTGAGATTTCAAATTTTGGAAAGATCAGAGCCTTCTGAACAATTATCTTACTTTAGGGTGTTTTTTTGTTCTTTTTTAAGTGTGATGAGTGATGAGCCCTTCAGTGTAGATAGAGACATGTGAGTTGTGCTGATCCTGAAGAAATCTGTAAGCAGGGCTTTGCAGCCTGCTCTGAAGTTTCTGCTCTCCCTGAAGAACAGACAGAGCAAGGGGCATAAGGCAGTTACAGTGTGCCCAACTCCAGCATGACACCAGAGACATTTTCAAAGCCATGGTTCTTAATTCATGGAATGTCAGCAGAGTTCAGAAGCAAAACCAAGTATTTATAGAATAGGAATACATAATAGTTTATATAATAGGAAAATAAGCTTCATGCAAGATATAAATTAAGCTAAGATACAGCATCTTTTTATGAAAATGTATAGAAATGTGCACTTTTATAAGAATTCCAGTCTGAACTAGGACCAGTTGATAAATCCTATGGATGAAAATGCTGTCGTGTACAGTAGGGCATCAGGAAGGACACTGGGCATGAGCTACTTCTCTTCTTAGTTAATCTTCCCCTATACATATGATAAGTGAAATCTTCCTCCTCTGTTAATTTGTCATTTATTGTGGGTTTTGACTTTGTGACTAACAGTCCCAATTTTTTCTTCCAGGTGCCTACAACAGCTGCCTCAACTGAAGCTGAAGCCCGAATCTTCTGGCTTGGTCTCATCGTCTGCCCAGTGATTTGGACAATGTTTTTCTTTAGCACCTTGTTCTCCTTGAAGCTGAAATGGCTGGTGAGTCAGGGAGTACTGAAAACAATCTTGGTAGAGGGAAAACCCAGATCTGTTAGTTTTGAACCAAATCTTTCAACAACAGAAAAATTTCACCAGCAGCTTCAAAGAATCCTGAGGAGTTTTCTGCAGTCAGGGCTTGCACTATGGATTGGATTGGTAATTTTTACCTGCGCTTCCACTGGGTTATCAGATGTCAGCTCCTTCCTCTAGAGAACCTCAAGTAGTGGGCAAAATTATGAGCTTGTTTAACTGTAGCAGTTAAACAGTTTTACTCTGCCCCAACTTATTTCAGTCAAATAAAACTAACAGGAGAGGACAAAAAATGAACCAGTGATGTTGGTTTTCAGGTTTTTGGGTCTCCTGGGAACTTAAATGTACTTATAAAAGTAAGGAATTTCAATCTCTGGTACCATTCCCTTTTGAAAGAATCAGCACCATTAGCTCATAAAACCTTGATAAACTGAGCTATAAGTAAGTATAATTGGTCTACTTGAAAGTCATCTACTTAAAAAAACCCCAACACTTTTTTTCTAAATACGAGAGGAAATTTACCCCATATATTGCATTATATTAAGATTTTTTGTCTATGAAATCTTCACCTTTTCCCCTGTAAACATTAAATGCTTGGCTAATTGCCACACTATTCATTCTGTCAAGTTCCCAGCCATGCTCAGTACCATAAAAACACCTCTGACATGTGCAGCTACATAACCAGTAACAGCCAAGACTGCATATTCATTGTTCAATTAAACAAGAAATTCAGCTATGGGCATGAATCAATTGCAAATCATTAACTGCTTTCTGGTGCCCCTAAACGAGCAATAGTTAAAATTAAACCAGCACTCTTTGTTCATGGCTCCACCTTTATTTTTGAAAAGCAGAGATTGTTTGCTAAGCCAAGAGCTGCTCGGAGACAGAACTCTAACTGGCACAGGAGGCAGGTTGCCCAGGTGCTTGTAAAAGGGAAATTACACAAACAAAAATAAAATCACTTCTGGGAAACCGGTTCTGAAGGCTAAGAGAAACATTTTTATAAGTTACTGCATTAGTAAGATTGGTTCCACCTGCTGCTAAACCTAAAGTACCACAAAAGGAACTGATTATTTTCACTGCCTGTCAATGCTAGATAGGGAATCTATCTATGGATGCTCTTTGTAAATCCGTAAATTACAGATCTTACTTGTTTATTATAAGTTGTTTGTCAGCTGAACAGGCCTGCAGGTGTGCCATGTATCTGGATGTAAAATTTTTAGATATGAATGGGGCTTAAAAAAAGTGAAATGTTTCTGGAATCTGTTGAGTAGGTCCTTTTTTGAGTAAGTGCTTTTAGGAAAGTAATGAAGTCTTTCAAGATACAGAATGACAAAACTGGTATTGGTGTTTTGATAAAAATAAATATTTGTAGAAATGTATTGTGTTTGACAAGACTGGATATCTTTGAAGGTCATTTATGATTGGGAGGAATGTCCCCCTCTTACAGCAAGCTTATCTGGACAGTGTTCACACACACACACATGTGTATATCCTACACAGTCAATGCACAGCCATGGATTTGCTCTTGTTTGTCCACAGGCTCTCGTGATTGCTGGGATCTCCCTCCAGACTGCTAATTTATATGGCTACATCCACTGCAAGTTAGGGGGACAAAAAACCATCAGCAGAGTAACCTCAAGGTTGTTTGGCACCACAGATGTCCCCAAGAGTGAGTACTGAGCTTCAGCCCATGGGGTAGAACAGCCAACCTGCCTCTCAGGGCTAGTGCTGGCTTTTCCTGGGTCTCAGTTCCTGCAGTGAGTCCAGGATAATCCTGATTCTCCACCAAGCCTCTCTGGCAGTGTCACATGGAAGAACCATAACCCCAGGTCACTTTGCTCCATGTTTGGAAGCCTGCTGAGCTCCACAACTGAGCTACTTCCAAGCTCCAGAAGAATGTCCTTAAGTTAAATCCTTGGAGTTGCTATAATTCTAATGCCTCTGTTTAAGCAGAGCTGGAAGAGCCATCTTCAACCTTCAGGCTTCCAGCTGGCAGCTCCCTGCTTTTGTAAGAGATCCCTGTATCCCAGGTTATGCTTATAGCCATGTGTGCTCTGTTCCCTCAACAGGACAGAGCAGGAGAATTTCAGAAGATGGCACTGAAGACACAGGAAGACAGGCACTAGGTAACCAAACAAGGAAGAGTTAAAGGATGAGCAGTAAAAAAAGTAATTCATGAAAGTTGTTCTTCATTGGAAGATATTTAGATAAAGCTCTTCTAGAATTATGCCTGCATGAAATAAAGTCATTTGTGTTTGAGTCTTTAGATCCTGGAAGGTTTAAAGCCTTTGTTACTTAAAAGCTTCACCAAAAAGTTGTTTGTGCGAGCACAGACAGTGCTCATGGTGTACAAGGAGCACTCTGCTTTCAGAAAAGCTGTCAACCTCAAACTGTTGGATTATTTTAACTAGAAATTACATGTAATGAAAATATGATGCTGATTTGTTTAACTTTAGAACTACAATAAACAAAATCAAACTGCCTTTCCCTCTAGTACACAATACTGATTTTTCAGAGCTTTCAAACTACAAACACAAAGGGCCTCTTTGTTATTAAAAATACTGAGTGTTTATTTTTTAATGTTCAGGCTTAGGGCCAAATGGAACAAAACAGAAGTCATGAACTATGTTCATCCACTACTTATGTGAAGCTAGCAGTTATGTATAGTTTTGATACCTGCAAAAAAATAAATAAAGCAGTGCACTTGTACTATAATACTACCCCCGCTTTCACTCTAGACACAGATCTTTTCCACTGAAAGGAGACATTTAAATGATGTTATTCAGGGAGAGGGAAGGAGCATTACAGCTCACTCTCGTGCAGCAGGCAGAACAAAGGCTGCTGCACATGCTCCAGTGTCAACCCAGCATATTTTATATTCAACCTGCTAAGTAAAATGGGGGTTGTATTCTCACCTCTTCAACTGCTACCTTCACAGTCAGGTTATTGGTACCATGACACTGGAGGCAGAATGCACTTGATAATCCAGCTGCAGACTCACTTTCACAGCTTTCTAGTGAGGGAAGAACTACAAGAATCTTGAACTTTTGGAAAAAAACATAGGCAAGAGCCTTTATATTAAGAATTTATTTGCAATATACAAAAAGAATACATTCCTTTAATAAATCAAGGCATAAGTTACTTTTCTATAATTAAACATGAGCTACATTTTTGTTCCTCTTACAGATTACATTATCTTTTCTTCTTGCAAATGGTGTTGTTCACAGTATTCCTGAATTCCTGCAAAGATGGAAAAAAACTAATATAAGTACTATTTCAGTTGTGTATCAGGAGTTTGTTGTTGCTGCATCTGTCTCCTGAGGGTACAAGTATCCGAAGCTGGGCCTTCCTTACACTGAAAGTGGTTTTAGGATTATTTTAAACAGCACAGCACCAGCTCTTTAGGGAGTTTTTGCAAGGGGTTTTTATGTAATTACAGTAAGAAGTGAAGGCATTGGTCAGTCAGTTGCCTCCCACTGGGTTGTGGTGAGCACCCCTCCACACACCTGCTTGAGAGCCTCAGAAGTTTCCTCTGAGCACAAGGACACCCCATCTCTGAAAATGAAAGTCTGACTTCTCTGAAGTCAAACGTTGAAACCAGTTATCAAATACAATTTTGTTATCACTTTAGCAGCCAGTCAGAAGTGATGCCCAGAAGCAAACATGGTCTTAGCACCTGCTACTTTCAGAATTGCTGTGCCCCTCTACTGATTTTATTATTTGTGGCACAGTCACACAAGCCTGTGTAACACCTTTGTATGTTGCAGCACTGCTGGGAACCGAGGGGATTCATTTGCACAGTGATTCTCAGACTCACTTTGAATGATATTCCTGTAAGACAATGTAGCTGGAGACTCGGGTGCTTCAGCCAAGAAAGACTGGCCTCTGTCACAACTTTTTCCTTGAAGAACAGAGAAAAAACACAGAAACAAAGCAATAGGAAAAGATGAGCTTTTCTTTTTTTAGCCTTTATCCTGTTCCATTTACACCTTTTCAAACAGCCACGTGCATCTATTCCTTTTAGGAAGGCCTGAAGTCAGTAACAGGACTGGAAATACAGTGTATATTTTGACAGAGGAATAGTACTAGCAGAAACCTTCAGTTGGGAGTACTGAGCTGTTCCTTGATGTCATTAATTCAGGTATTAATTGGTAACAGTTAATGGGCAAAGAACCACACCTCCTCATGACCCACACGAGAATTTGGGCAGTGCCAGTAACAGTGAGATTAAAGCACTGGTTTTAATGCTTAACATCTACAAAATACTCTTCTTCGAATTGGTTATGATTTCATTCAGTTTGCATTTCCAGGAGGCTACACCAAAGAGAAAGACATGTTGTATTTCAGATATGATTACAGAGCTGAAAAGATGTAGCATGTAATCTTTATTGATTAAGGAAAAGTTAAGGAAATGACCCCAGCACTTCCCACATTCCACACCAAGCTACAGTCATAATTCCAGTGACTTTTGATTCAAGAAAACATTCTATCTAAAAGTGCTAAGAGACATCAGTGCCCATATCAGGGTTGTGCAGCAGTAACATCAGTATGGGAGGAACAACTTGCTTTAAGTGCAGTGCAATAAGTGACTTTACCTATCTGTGGATCCAGAGGCACTTTACCCAGCAGAGAAACACTCAAATTCTGGCACATCTTCTCCGCACCACCAGTAGTTGGGGGAAAGATCTGAGATTCATTCTGGGACAACAAGAAAATCAGAGCTAAAATACTGCAATTCTGAAAAAAAGGCATTTTTGGAGCAATGTTTGCTATCCATGCAATGCCAAGGAAAGAACACTGTAATACACAGCCAGCCTTACCTTACACTTGGGACACACAAAGCCACTCATGTTCTCCACAACACCTATGATGGGCAGCTTCACTTTGCGGCAGAAGTTGATCTCTTTCCGAACATCCTGAAGTGACACTTCCTACAAATAATAGCAAACATTTGTATTTCAACTGTTTCATGCTGAATCCATTCAGTTACCTCCTTAGAGCTACTTTATAATGAATTATTACTGCTGTCTTAATATTTTTAGGAACAAAAATCTGTGCTATGAGCTCTATCAACAGAACAGGTACAACACTTCAAGCCTACTGGATGTAGTTCTGTTTTGAAATCTGACTCTAGTCAAGATTAATCCATATTTATGTTTATCATCTCCTAGCTTTTTTAAATGCAACTTTCTCACATTTTCATTGTACAGGAGGAGCCTTGGTATTCTCCACAGAGTGAGGACAAGAACCACCAGGCTTACACTAGTTACCTTTTATTCAATTAAATTTAAAATATCTTATCCTCTCCTCAGAGTTTTCATGTATTATGACTCACCTCATCCATTCTCCTGTTCCCTTCCTCCTTCACCACCTCTCTGGTATTGTCCTCAACACTTTGCTTCCTTTATGTGTTATCCTTTCTGCTGTTGTAGAAATACTTCATGTCACGTGCTAGTTTGATCTCCTGTTCTGTTCCAAACCAGACATGAAAACCTCTGTTTCAACTGGGTGTGTTTTTAGTTTCAGCTTTCCAGGGGCTGATTTATCTTTTAAAAATGCACATGACAAAGCTACCTACTTTGGTGGGTCACCTGGAGGTGACAGGCTACTTCAGAGGTGTCAAAGAGTGCACAGCTTATCACTTAAAAACGAAGCTTCTTACAAAACATTCTCCTGAACATTAAGCTATTGGTGAGTAAATTACAGATCCACAACGATGTTAAGTCTGATTCTGAAGGAGGAAATGAAACACTGCATTTCCTTTCAGCACACTGGTCTCAACAGCTTTTGATTGTGAACTGCTGTGCTTTAGTGACCCATGTGGATCCCCATCCAGCTCCCCTGAGACATCCACCTAACCCACAGACCAGCTGGCTGCAGGGGCAACACAACAATGTCATTTCCCTGAGATTCTGTACCCTTAGATTTCTGTGAAATCAACAGCCCGGAACCCAAGGACTGCCTTTTACTGCCATGATGCTTCCCTGGTGGATTTTGGCTCATACCTGGGGGGTGGTGACGATGACAGCGCCGTCGATGTGGGTGGCACTGAGGTACTGCACGATGGACAGGTGCTCATCGGATGTTCCTGGGGGTGTGTCCACGATCAGGTAATCCACTTCACCCCAGTCCACATCACGCAGAAACTGCTTGATCAGCCCTAGAGGAAAGGAAAAGAATGTGGAAGAGAATTTTAAATTTCTGGGTCTTAGCTAACTACCCTATCTACATTACTAAACAAGTTCATGATACTTCCACACTTGAAACCTTTCACGTATGTAAATTACTGCTGGAAACACTCAATACATACCATTCTTTTTTGGTCCTCTCCAGATGACAGCATCATCAGGACTACTAAGCAAGAACCCCACTGACATGACACCTAAGTTTTCTTCAACATACTGAAAGAGAAGTAGAGAAACATAACAGTGAAGAAAGAGTAGAGAAACCAACTCTGAACCCCTATTTTATAGAAAAAGTAAATGAGAGGGAAGACATTAATGAAATAAAGGCCGAGAACTTTTATCACAGGGCATTAAAAACTGCATCTTGTGCAACACTCACCAACTACACTAAGACTGAAAAAATGAAATTGTTACATCAGTTTATTGGAATTGCTCCAGGAATTGCTGGAGACAACAGAAGGATAAAAGCAGCTTTCCCTCTCAATACCAGCTGCCCTTCTAGCAGCATGCACATTACAGGGGATCTTTATACAACCAACACTACTGCAAAACCTTCTCTGCATATTCTAAAGATTAGTAAGGTTTGTCTGGGGTGCAAGACACTTCTTGGCTGTCACAGAAGACATGACACACTACAGCTGCATGTTACCCCAAAATAACAAACCTGAGTAACTTATATTTATTGCCCATATTGCAAAGGCAGTAAACACAAGGGAATAAAACAATTCTAGAAATACAGTATTACTATTATTAAGGAATTTAACACTCTGATCTACATAGTCTATATCCCAATTCCAAATGATGTGCATCTCAATTTTATAGATCTATTCCATATTCTGTAAAATCTGGATATACATTCTATAGTGTTCTCTAGATATTCCATAGAACATGGATATGGGTTATATAGCTCTAGAGAATCTGTAGATATATAGCACATAGAGACTCTGTAGATTCTATGGCTATACCTGCAGATTCTACAGAATGTGGGTATTTAAGCCATTAGGAGAAAAATTAACAAGAGCTCCTGCTCCTCCCTCACTCATTTTTCACTGTAGAAGATGGTGCCCAACCCAAACACATCCAATCAACTTTCTGAAACAGCTGCACCAACTCACCACTGGAGACCATCCAGATCCACTCTGATGAACCTGAAAGTTGAACGGATAAACAAAAGTTGCAATAGCAACAAGTGTTACACAAAACATGAATATAAGTGAAACGTGGGCAAAGAGCTCTCCTGCCTGCAGGAACAATCCTGCTTTTGTGGGGCAGCTGAGGTAAAAATGCAAGAGCACTAGATCTCCATTAATAAGTGAACAACAACTGTTCAACCCTTATGCAAGTTTACTCATTATTTTATGCATTTGTAAGAAATATTCAAGGGCTGATAAAGCACATCCTGCTAATACTACTCAAGTTTCAAATAGTCAGCATTATGTGGCTGACATGCAATGAAAGTTGGTTTGCAGAACTGCTCATCCTGAAAGCAGATGACTCTTTTGCAAAATATGTTATGCTGAACTTCTACATCTCATCTCATTTCGTTACCGCTGCCCCACACTTCCCATTATGCACTCCTTTTAGAAGCTCTACATCCAAAAAGCCTAAATATGCTAATAAAAAACCGAGAAAAAAAAATCCCTTGAACAAGATGTTTGAGCATTCACTCACCTGTTCTCCTTCTAGACCCATAATTTTAGGAATCGATGGACCACAGATGTCTATGTCCAGCAGAGCAACCTGGAAAACAAACCAGCCAACCTGCCCCACTGGAAATAAGGCAGCACAGGGCAGTCTTTAAAGGTGATCCCATGCAACGAAACCCAGCAGGGCTCATCCAGGAAAATCAAACTTTAACGAGCAGGGACACACGATCGGTACCTGCCCGCAGGTGCTCGGCCCTGCCCTCCCACCGCCCGTCCTGTCGGAGCCCTCTGCTCACCTGCTTGGTCTCGTCCGCCGCCAGCCCGTGCGCCAGGAGGGCGCTGAAGGTGCTCTTGCCCACGCCGCCCTTCCCGGAGAGCACCAGCACCGTGTGCCGCACCGCCCGCAGCCGCGCCCGCAGCTCCGCCGCCTCCGCTGCGGAGACACCGCGGAGACA
>VYZP01079023.1:64886-92454 GCA_013400635.1 Hypocryptadius cinnamomeus | reverse complement strand
CCCCCCGGGGCACCACGAGGCCCCCCTGTGACCCCAGTGAGGGAGCCGGTGACACCCCCGGAGCCCCCGTGACACCACGAGAGCCCCCCGTGACACCAGTGAGGGAGCCGGTGACACCACGAGAGCCCCCGTGACACCAGTGAGGGAGCCGGTGACACCCCCGGAGCCCCGGTGACACCCCCGGAGCCCCCGTGACACCAGTGAGGGAGCCGGTGACACCCCCGGAGCACCGGTGACACCAGTGAAGGAGCCGGTGACACCCCCGGAGCCCCGGTGACACCGCAAGAGCCCCCGTGCCCTCCGGAGCTGTGTCGCGGCGGGCTCTGCCCGGGCTCACCGGGCCCTGCGGACAGCCCGGGGAAGGGCGCGGAGCCACGCGGGTGCCGCGGGCCGGGCGCTCCCCGGGCCGTGCCCCGCTCGCCGCTGGAAGCGGGCGCGCTCCAGCCGTGAGCCGGCTCTCTGGCCCGCTGCCGAGGGAAGCGTTGCACAGCAATACGCTGCAGTGTTGTGCTGCACAACTTTCGTTTCCAGATTATGTATCATTCCGGGAAAATCGCGCTGTTGCGGTATTTCATGGCAATTCTGAGTATATTAATTCTGTGTCTTGCTGATAGACAATTTCCAGTAATTTAATTGGTACATTTATTTGGAAGATTATACTGCCTTAACTTGGTCAATCAACTTCTGAGCAAATAAGATGGTTGTTGTGCTTGGTATAAATAAAATATAATTTTATTTAAAATAAATAATTTTATTTAAAATAATTTTCCAAACCAAGGAAGTGTGCACCAGCTGGCAATGCGATCTGGACCCTATTCCTGGCCACCTTTTCCCAGTCACTGCTATCTCCCTCTTTCTCCCATAGCTGCCTGAGCACAGCCTTGTCCTCTTTTCTGCTCCTACCATCAGTGCCTAGGTGCTGTAAAAAGGATATTTTTCTGATCCAAGCACAGTTGGAAGTCTCAAATACCCCCAATTTCTGACTGATTAGTCCCAAAACTTGTTTGTTTTGTAAGTTATTATTTGAGATGGTGTCACCTTGGAAATAGGAAAGAGTATCTGGTAATTGGAAAGGTACCATCACAACGTGGTGTTAAATCTGTCTTTTTGAGAGAATTATACTGCAAAGTTATCTTTTTTGTGACAGAGCACTTCAACAACTGCAGGCTTTTTAGAAAGAACACTCTAGGAATTAAATAAAAAAACCAAGCCAAACACAAAACCAGTAGCTGTCCACCTACCAAAAAACCACACCAAACCAATCCAAAACAAAACCCCAAAACAAAGCAGAACAATAAACCCCAGCAAAACCAACCAAACAAACAAAACCTAGAAAAAAAATCTGAAAATACATTTTAGCAATGTCTTTGAGGAGCTTTCAAGCATATTTACCTCAGGTAAAAGCCCAAGACCACTGGATATTTGTACAGCTCCTGCACTTAGTGCTCTGTAATTACCTTCCATGGGAAACTAATGAACAAAATGCTGCTTGGAAGAGGAGTCAAATGTTTAAGCAAATTCAGATGTCTGTGGTAGGAGGAACTGGCCAGTAAGACATATCTGAGATGTTGCCCTTGGAAAAGCTGGCTTGGTGTGAGACCACAGCCCAGTACAGCACTTTAGGTCTGTGCTTCCTGTCCAACATATGGATTAGATTCACTAATGTCAGAAAGGCTTTCCACATTTTAAACTGAGGTACATGTCCAAATATTTTTCTTTTGGGTCTAACAGATCATTCCCCATTCCCAAGGTTATATAGAACATTCCCTACAAAAAGCACCAAAAAGGAAAAATGAATTCCTTCCTCAGCACCCCTCTTCCTCTGAGCCAGTGAGGGCTCCTCGTGCAGGGCTCTCTGGGTGAACAATAGGCTTTAGAGTGTTTTAGGGTGGCATTTCTTCTTACCTTTGATCCAGTTCTATCTCCACATCAGGCAGACTGGTGGTAATAGCAATTGAGAAGTCCATATGGCAGTATTTACCAAAAATATCAGTAAGTCTGCTGTCTTCCTGATGCTTTGGAAAGCAGAGCTTTGTCTGTCTTTATCCTTACTACTCTATTCTAGCCCAAGGCTGCCAGGCCTTTCTTGCTTTTGGAAGAGCCAAAGGAGATGAAGTTATACCAAAAATTCCTTGAGAGTAAGAAAGCAGAGATGGAGCAACATATTTCCTTCTTTGTGATCAAGGTGAGCAGAAATGCTTAAACATATTTTCCAGTGATGTACAATTTGAATTACACTAAGTGAATCTGTGCCCCAAAACATCAGAGATGGGAAACCACAACTTTGGTCTGCTCTTTTTTTCTCACTTAGAGCAATGCTGGCATGAAGGTTCCCCCTGAACACCTCCTCCTTTTTGCATTGAGGCTTTCCCTCATGCCACACAGCTACCAGATGTTTTCCTCCTTGTAATTGTCTGTCATTAAAATGACAAACATTAAAAGCTGTGTGTTAAGTACTTTTCTGCAGTGAACTCACACTGGAGACCAATGGAGAAGGATGGTAGAGCAGCTCCCTCTAGCCAAAATTATAGCACTGAGCATTCTCAAGTCACTCTAAATGCCAGCAAACTCCAACATGAGGCATTACAGGAAGCTAATGAAAACAATTAGTTATTTAGCACAACATCATTAAATGTGGTTTAGATTAAGGTCTTCCCCCTTCTCAGCATCAAAAGAGATGCACAGATGACTTACAACAGGATCTTTCTGACAAAACTCAGGTCCATTTTATCAATGAGAAGTGCTTTAACCTGAGGAACACATTGGACAGCATCAACTGTTACCCTGGAGTGGAAAAAGCAGCTGAGACTGAGTGGCTACTGTAGCCTTTGCTTTGAGTCCTCCCGTTACATCTGAGAGTGCTGTAGGAAGAAGTGGCTTCTCTGTCCCAGGGCCCTGCTTTGCCTGGGTGTGAGAGCCTCCCTCACCAGCTGTTCCCTGCCTGCTGCCAGTGGCCGCTGGTGGAGGCAGCAGTGGCACCTGAGCAGGGCTGTGCTCTGAGCTGGTTTCTCAGAAACAGCTGTGCTGGCTGCTCACCCCCCAGCTCCACTGGAGTGTCCCCTCTGGTTTTGATTTACACTGTTCTGTGCCTTTCAGGTTACAAATGCACACCAAATCAAATCAAAATCCAGCTGAGGTGCAGGTAAGGGCAGTGCAGCAAACAGCACACCAGTGTCTGCCACAGACTTCATGTATTGTCTGTAAAAGAGCTTGGGTTGTTGGGACCTTTGTGCATTTGGCACAGCCTTAATGTTACAGACTGACACAAAATTACAGAACTAAAATGCCCCATTTGTATGCGATTTTAAAACTGTTGATTAGCATTGGTCTCGTCAATGCAAGAGCAGCAGCAGCAGAGCAGTTTGCCATAGAGGGCAGCGTCTCTGTGCTAATGCCTTGTCAGCTCCCTTATCACTAACACAGCAGGACTCCAGTGGTGAATGCACTTCACAAATCTCAAATGATAACGACTCTGTCTTGTTGGAAGGAGGAAAAAATAATCGGTATTATTTGTTTACTTGTGTTCTGTTTTTCATTAAAGGATCACCTCATTCACTACTGAAACGAGGGCATATCCAAAGGAAACTTGGCAAGCATTCTGCTGACTCTAGTACCACTACCTACATTAGGATTAGCCATGAATAAAATTATTCTTGTCGACTCTAGTAAATAGCAGATTCATGTGGATAAGTTTTGCAGACCTTTTCCTTTCTCACCATCTATTATCCAAAAAAATGACATTATTCATTAAAGTTTTCCTGAAACCCTTTGGCAGTGTGAGACATACCTGCAGCACTCAGGAGCAGAGCAATTGCTTTCTGCTTCAACAGACCCAGATCGATAAATTACAGTCTGAAAAAGAAATGTTAAAGAACATATTAAGCACTAAGTACTTCAGATAGTCAAGATGGAAACCTACTTAGAAATTTAATTTTCTGATGAAAAAATAAATATTATCAATCAGATCATAGAGAAGGGGAAAGAAACCCAACCCCAAATATCCTGCAGAAAATAGAGTGAGATTGTCTGGGTCAGTAGCTGTGAGCAATGCCAGCTCAGATTCAGTGCACTGATTTAAACACTTTACTATTGTATCAGGCTGGTTACCTGAAACTTTTCAGAGCAGCTGCCTAAATAAGTGTGCAGCACTAAAGAATTCCAAATCACTTAGGAAGGTCAGTACTTCAGTTTGGAGACAGGAATACCCTACAAACAACTGAAAAAAAAAAAAAGCTACTGAGAAAACACCACTGACAAAACCAAAATTAACCTTTTCTTTTTGCATCCTTTAATATTTACTTTCAGTGTTCAATTAAAATCTAGAGTAAATGTGAACTCAAAAAACAGTGATTTATCCCTGCAAAGTTTAATATGCAGACCAAATTCTTAGCATAAAGTTTTGTGTGGAGAAAGAAGACTAAATGCAGATATTTGTCTCAGCCTTTCAGTTTGGTGAGTAAAATACATGTACTTTCCACATTAAACACTTGGGTGAAGAGAGGGGTGATCTAGCAGGCAAAGCAGGGCATTAAAGAAATGGTGAATTTTAGTCCAAAGACAGTAGCTTACACCACACCAGCAGTTTTGAGGCCAGGGCCTCAGGCTGCAAGTTATTTGAAATCCCTGCTGAGTGCTTCAGCTCCTGCATCATGGGCTGAATTCAGTGGGGACAATATCAGGTGCTCTCAACATGCAGGGGCCAACTCTGTCATGCTCTGAAAGGATGCAGACTTGGACTGGAGAGCACAGCTCAGGAGAGAGGCAATCATTTAATCTGTATTAGCTTGAGCTTTAATAATCGTGTTGCTGAAGTAGCAGATGCAAAGAAAAAACTCCAAAGACAACTGAGGTATGATTCACTAAAAGCTGGCCTCTGCATTTTATCTTATAATACCCAAAGTGCATAGGAATGTTCTGTAGAATTTACATACTTCCTGGAAAAGCACCTCCTCACAAGGCACACCTGCATTCCCTTCCCTGGAACTGCCTGTGGCTCACAGCCAGCCTGAGAGGAGCCTGCTCACAGACAGATGTCAGGGTTTCACAAGGAACCTCACAGCATCTGCCCAGAATCACACACTGGTTATGTTCATTTGCAACTTACATGTTTAAAGTGGAGAAAGGTATCTTAGAAGGTTTTTTTTTTTCTATTTTACATGAATTGATAATACTCCCTAGCCATTTTCTGTTGTAGAAATTGTACATTTTCTTTTTTCGTAAACAGTGAACAAACTTTGGAAAGTGTGCAAATAAAGAGGCCCACAAACAACACATTTATCTGTTTTAGAGGAAGAAGATAACTAAGCTTTTTCACATTTATTTTGCAGCAGCCAGGGAAGAGCCCTATCAACTAAAATGTAAAAGTATTTACATACAGAATGTCATTAGTCTATGACGAATGGAACTTAACACCTAAGTTCCAAGTTTTCATTGCCTTTTGATAAATACATTTCCATATCTTTAGCCTGAATATTGGCCTGGTCAAAAACAGTCTGATATTTGAAAGTTTGAATTTTTCAAACATTTATTTTGCCCTTGTCCTCCTATTATGCAAAGCAGAAATGGCACAGAAGAAGTCAGAACTGTATTAATCTCTGTCTCTATTGCCTCTGCAGTAAGTTTTCACTAAAATAAGTAACATGTTGGAAGTATATGAATTGAATTTTGAAACATATATTCTGAAGTTAACCTGAAGTTAACCTTTGTACTGACAGATAAAATTTTGTTAAGCAGCAAGACTGATCTGCTACTTTCATACAGCTCCACTCAGAATTCTATAAGTTTTTCCATTAAGATTCTTTCTCTTACAGAGCAGCCTCATGTTCACTCATTTTTTTATGCACATTTGGAAACAATAGAGTTTTCCTGCAATTCTATTTGTCATAAGTAGTTTCAGATGTTTTCAGTTTATTTTTAGGGACTCTTAGGAAAGTTCAAATAGCCAGCTAAGTATGTGTAAGCTCACAGCACATAAATACATTTTCTTTTTCTTTCCCTCCCCTGTCTACAAAGCACAAAAGATGTAGGTTTTTTGTGTACTTTAGCTTGTATATGGTCTGGCCAGCTATAGCACTTTATGCCTGAATTAGCTATCCATCTAAGTTTATAATGAATTTAAATGTATGAACATTTGCATCACATTTTCCATTGGTGTTTTCTATTGTTTTTAACTCCCCTTTATAAAATAATTTCTGGCAGGAGGGAGCACAAGTACATTGTGAGATATTGACACAAAGCAGGAATTTTGTCATGGAGTCCAGCTGACAACTGGATTATAATGGAAAAACCAGTAACTATACCCCTATACTGTTACATCATTAAATAGCAATAATCAACTACCTGGAGAAACTTGAGTCTTTGTATTTGTGTAAAGAATAATTTGTTTGTATAGTATATGGGGATCAAGCACATCAGAGAAGAATGAACTCTCTTGAGGCTGTTTCTGCTGAGTTACTGGTTAGCACATACATAGCAGAGACACTTTACTCTTCAAAAACTCCACAGTAATGGAGTTACATCAGAATTACAAAATGCTAGAGTGGAAGCAAACAGCTTATGCTGGTGAGGAGGAATTCAGGCTGGTCAGCATTGTCAAAATAAAAGGAAAATGCAATAGGTTCACTGAGCAAAAGCAGTGCTGTTTAAGCTCTGAGTGAAGTTACATGGTAGAAGTCCTGGTAATTCTCTTGCTCCTGACCACACATCAGAGGAACAAGAGGAAGCAGAAGGCAAGTGAGGGCAGAAGTGAGTTTGGATGAGTGCCCATTTAACAGGTATACATCAGCAAGCATCCTGGAGCACCCTTTCTTCTTTCTCCAGTCCATAATAATTAGAGAAAGAAGCATTGCTAGGATTGTTTCAATAGGACAGCCAATGGCTTAGCTCTTAAATTCTACCACAGTTCTGTTCTTCCACTGGAAAGTGATTATAATCAAGGCAGCTACTACAGTTCCTGTTCCCTTCTCCTCCAATAGCAATTAAACAAATCGTGCTACAAGTTCAGGTTGTATTTAAAAAATATCAATCTTTCAAAGGCTGTTTTTGCACTGAGTTCTCAAGCAATGAATGCCACTCACAGAGACATCCTTCTTTCTGACAAATTATTTTCCTTGCTAAGCAGGCTAGCTCCATAAAAATAAGAGGAAAATCACATAGTAATGACTTGCTATCTTGGAAGCAAAAAAGCCTGCTATTTTAATGAGGTCTGGAGCCCATGTTGGAATGAAAAATATTTTTCTGATTTGTGAAACAGCAAAATCTTTTCCAGATAAAAAAAAAATCCAACCAAAACCCAACCCCAAAACAACATACCGGGACCCTCCTGCAACCATTTTTTTCTAAAATCAATACCCTGAAAAAGAAACGAATCAAAAACTACATAAGAAAGTAAACAGTGTGAATATGGTGCTGATTTAAAAATGATCCCATGTTGAAATGGCACATTTTCTTCTGTTTATATCCCTTGAACATAAAAGTCTATGATTAATTTATCTTACTTGATTCTGGGCTTAATCTTGGTCATAACAATGTAAAGTCCATCCAGAATTAGGATAGTGGAACCCTGGAGGTGCTGGAGGCAGAAGCCTGGAAGCCCTAGTGAGGTATTTGGCAAGGGCTAGGTCACAAACCCAAGAAGGCATCACAGCTCCTCTGCATTTCATCATCACTTGGGCTCAGAGCATGCACTCATTTGGGAATGCAAACATTCTGAGGAGCTCAAGCACAGCCTGGGACCTGCCCAGTCTCAGAGCTGCTCTCAGAGCACACCCTCAGACTCGTGAACAGAAAACAGTGTGTGCACAAGTCAGTGCAGAAGAGGATGGTGGTACATTGCCCCAACAAACACTCAGTTTATGCCAAAAGATGTTGTGATAAATGTATTTCAGATTTGGTGTAAAAGTACACAGATCTTTAGGAAAAGAAGGAAAACCTTTAATCATGGTGCCAGCCCTCATTGATATGTTTGCATCTGCTTTCCATAAAGTTAATATTACCATAAACAGTTACCTTGGCTTCAGTCTCCTGGAAGTACCAATAGGCCAGGATGTTTATGGACATGAGCTCTGGGAATCAGTCAGAGCAGGCAGCAAGTGCCATGTTTACCTAGTCCAGTACTGGTACCATGTCTAAACAGAGGATTAGCCCTTCCAGCTCCAACACCTGTCCTGTGCTCAGGGCTGTCCCCATGCCCAGCACCACCCTTCCTGCAGGCCTCGCCCTTCCAAGGCTGGGAGCACAGGGATAAGAAAGATGCTAGAAAAACATGTACATATTAAATAAAATAATGAAAAAAATAACCACCCACTCCAGTAAACAAGTCATCAGGATTCTGAGTATTTCCACTGAGCTCACTGAGAATGCTTTTAGAAACAGCTTCATTGTGTTGGGGATTTTTTTATCCCTGGGGTGTGAAAAGGCAATTTATTATATCAATATAGGAGGGAATTTGACTCTCACTTTCTTTTTTGCCTATATTTTTACTCTCTACCAGCAGAGCCTACAGTATTTTGTTTTACTAGCTTACTCCTCTGAATGTGTCTATGACATAACAGTAAAACCAGTCAGGTTAAAATTAATTTTAGATTCCAGATCTGGATTATGCTTTCAGTCTAAATATTGCAAGTTATCATAGTACTTTGAAATAATGTGGCATATATCCTAAAATTAATTGTGAAATTAGTCATGAGCAAAATATGGAAACATGGGTGGAAAATATTTAGCAAAACTGACTGAGGCAAACTATTAAAGAAATTTAAAAATGAGAAGGCACAAGTATGCTCCTCCCAATGCATTATATGGCTGCTGCTTTTTGCATTCAGATAATAAACAGTGAGCTGACCTCAGAACCAACAAAGAAGCAAAGCCAGGCTGCAGCATTTTAAAAGTGCTTATGTTGTATGAAGCTAGCCCATGATGGAACCTGAGTGACTGCTCTCAGTCTAACTGTATCCAGCCATCAAAAATCACAGCCTGGTGGAACTAGGGAGCAGCAGGAGCAGTTTTCTCCATGCTCCCAAGAACGCTGCAGCACAAAACTTTCCTTGTGTCCTGGAAGGGAAAGTTTCCTGCGGGGCAGCTGCTGGGCCAGGGCTCCCCGTGCTCCCTAGGAACACGCTGCTCAGCTGTGGCTGTGTTTGCTTCCTGCCTCTGGAGCCCATCCAGAAATGACGTGGGCTGGAGCAATGCTGTCTGGTGATCCTCACCACCAATCCCTTCCTGTAGAGCAGATTATCTAAAGCACTTCAGCCAATGTGTGGTCAGAGTGAGTAATTGAAAACTGTTTGAACAAAGCTTCTGTGATGCATTGGAGGTGGTTCCCCTGAGGCCATTTTTCTTTGTATGTCTTAAATGTCAGCGCTTTTAAAAAGAAATAAAATACGAATTCAGGAACACACAATGAACCTAACCTACATCCATTTACATGCAGCCAGGCAAGGCTTAAAGATGGGTGCATCTTTACATGTTTCAATTTTGAGTTCACAGCCAAGCTTAAACAATATTTTTTAAAAGTGAATGAATGAATGAATGAGGAATTTGCTGTGTAGCACTAACCAGTTTCATTGGTTATGTATAATGAACTTGCAGACATTTTCTTGCAGAAAACATTAACTTCATCCTCTTCTCTAACTTCATTAGAAATAATTCAGTGTAAGAGAGCCTGTAACCTTTCCCTATTCACCAAATCAATTAAATTCTTAGATCCATGATCACAGCATGGTGACTGCATGACACCCTTACCATAACACAAACACGTGTGTGACCTGCAGCATCGCTCTGGGAGTTGGTTTCAGTGTCCTGGCTCATTGCTGACCACGTGCTCTGCACTGTTTTAATTGCATTGTTTCATTGTCAGATTTGCTCCATGAAGATGAATCACCATTTCCAGCTGTTGCCCAAGAGAGAAAGTGTTACTACCAACACAGACCAAAGGCTGAACTACAAAGGTTCTACCCAGAATCTGAACCACAAGAAGTTTTCTGTTCCTCTAGAAGTAGAAAACAGATAACCCATTCAATACTTTCTGAAACAGACATCACTGCTCAGTTCTTACTTGGCTGAGAAACGTGCTGCTTTGTTTCATTGTTTTTACTTTGAATTATACTTTTTATTGAAAATAAATGAATCTGTTTACAATGTGCTCCCAGTTTTAAGAGGCCAACATCCTTGCAAGTCCCCACAACAGATCCTCACCAGAGTAGGCTTTGGCTCCTTTGCAGGCATCAAGGCGTGGCATGGGAAACAGGGCTGTGCTGGCAGGGGGTGTAACATAAACACAGGAAAGGAGGACCCTGCTGAGCAGCAGGTGGCCTCTGAAGCACTGGGGATCCTTGGCCTCACAGCCTGGTACATCCCTGCAGGCTGCTGGCTTTGGTTAGCAATGCAGGGGGACGGTGGGAGCAATGGGTAGGACTGACAGGCTTGTAAACCTCTCCCTGACACACATCTGCTCACCAGTGCTGTCTGGGAGCTGGGCCTCACCTTTGCAAACACACAATATAAAATATGTATATTTGTGAACACACAATATAAAATAATCAAGTCTTGACAACAGCACAGGTTACTCAAACTCTGCTTCTGAGCAGCAGAAGACCCAAATCCTTGGTGCTCTCAGGGAAAAGGAAGGATGTGGGCTTGGTATATAATCAATTTTTAACGTCATTAAGTCTCCCTGTAACCGGTAATATTGTAGACAAGATATAAAACAATGTTTCCAACAGTGCTCTTTTATCATAAGCAGTTCCTCTACAAAGCAAGTAGCTATCAAAGTGCACTAAATTACCAACATAAATATTTCCTCTAAATCACAGCTAGCTTACAGTGTTTATCTGATTAAGAAGGAACCACTGCAGAATTAAATTATAAGGAGAAATTTACTGCCCTTATCTTCACTTTCTTCCATTCTGTGTTCTCTCCATATCAAACCAGATTTATTTCCCTGCAGTCTATAATCTGTAAAGGCTTCTTTTTGGGTGAAGGCTCTCTCAAGCATCTCTGTGAGAACCTGCCCTGGACACAAAGGGCTCAGTACAAAGTGAAAATGTGGCTTCAGACATTCAGTCATGTTCACAGACTGCCACTCCAGGGCCCAAGGTGATTCATCTACTGCAAAACTGCTTTGCTGTAAGGGCTGAGTGGGTCTGGACAGTGCTAGCCAGATCTTTCCCACTGCTCCTCTGTACAGTGTCAACAAGCCCCTAAGGATTTGGACTGGGATGCAGGCTCCTGGAATTCTTAACTCTTTGGGTTTTGTCTAGAAATAATCTTTCAGCAGCAGGAATGAATTCAATTTTCAAACCAACTCATCATTAGCAAATCTGGTACAACTTAGTGTGTAGACAAGATCTAAATAGCAGCATAATTTAAATCACATTATGCCATTTTTAGTGGTCGTTGAAATTGAAGTTGCATTGATTTTAGTTGACTGGCTGAGAAACCACATTAGTTCCATCTGACCTCTTCCACTCTATAGCTACCTACAGGAAAAGCTTGAATGGGTTCACTACACTGGCTGTAATGCATACTGAGCAGTGAGGGTAACATAATAACCAAAAGGCTAGGAAATATAAACATTTTTCCTCTTCTTCTGTAGCATTCACATAGCAGCTACATTTACTGTGGGAGCAGATAATTTGTCACTTCTGGAACCACCACACAATCAATTAGGTAGGCAAGCTAGCCAGTATAATAATTTTATTAAAAAAACTTCAACAAACAGAGCAAAACAAGATGGCCTTAAATATTAATACACAACTCCAGTTTTATACTCACTCTGAGTTTTGTTTTCCATGTCCTCCCTGAAAATCTCTTCCACAAAACGGTCAGCAGCATTAGGATCAATATGAGTCTGGTCATCAGGATTTCATGTATCCAAAATACCAAACAGGTTTTAATTTGGATCAAAAATGCAGAGTGTTACTTACCTGTTCTTCTTCCCACAATTGCCACACATGTTGTTGATATTCTAAAGGGTCCTGTCTATAAAAAAAACGAAACTTCATTTGAAGTCACTGGAACATTAGAATGTCTCTGAATTTTTCTTCAGGTGAAGGGAAAGGACATTAATATGACATACTTAATACCCAGAAGTACCTGGGGGTTCTGAGTCAGTCTAACTCCTGTGAGCTCCTAGGTTATGTAAGAGCTTCATAACATGTCCCCCAGATACTCAGAAGGATTTTAGGCTTAACATATGTGCAAGTTTTCTGTCAGACTAATATGATTTCTAATATTTTAACCCAAATGTTTATGTAAGCACAGTATTTACTAGAAGTAGTTATATGGACAGATAATTAGCATGTCCTGTCCTTCCTGAAATGCATACGAATGTTACTGTACTACAGCTCCCTAATCCAGACCAGGTTCTGTTGGATGCTTCTGTTGGATGCATTCAAGGATTTGCTGATCCAAATCCTTGAATGCTATGTTCATCAGATCTCCAATTAGAAATTGTAATTCTGACAGGCTATTTGAATTTGGACACTTTTATCGTATCAGAATTTTTGGTTGAGCTTACAGATGAAAATGTATTTTTTTAGAGATAAAATTCTGAGAAAATAAAACCATTTGCTACTTCACTTTCTAGGGATTTTTTTCTTTTGAATAATTTATCTCTCTCATGGTTTAAAGGAAGAAGAATTCAGCCTCGTAGCTCAGCTGCAATAGAGAAAGAAAATATCAAATGAACCACTTCTTTGTAACACGTAAATGTTATCTGAGTTGCTGTTTATTTTAAAGGAAGTGCTGATGTTGGCACTTGTTCCCTGTGTGTGCTGCCAGCTTTATAGTTGAAGGAATTAGACAGAAAACAAATTAATAAAGTCTAGTTTTTCTGTAGTTCAACAACTGTGACTGTCCCAAAATCAGTTAAAAATGGAAAAAATCAATCTTTCTTACAGTCCACAGTACACAGAGAAATGAACAGAAGCACAGTTCTGTCAGTATGAAGAGTTTACCAGCTCAGTGACTATGCAAGAGGATTTGCCACATCTCCACTGATAAACTGCTGCAAGCACCATGGCCAAGATCTGCTCTTGATTTCAGAGCTCCATATCCAGGGGTTCAAGTGATTGTGGTTACCATGTTTCTGTGCCAAATCTAGACTCATCCTGCCCCACAAGTTTAAACTATCATGAACTACAGCAACACTGGCCGGTACCATCCATACCAAATGTGTTCTACAGGTGTTCCAACCAGCCATGAAGCTCCTACAGAGGCTGCACAAGTGAGGCTGCCAGTGAAGACAGCAAGGAGATCTGTCAAAGCAGAGTGGCTTAATCCACTCTTGAAGTCAGCACAAGGGAGAAATCTTCACTTCTCACAGGTGCTCTGAAACTCTGGCAGAGGTTTCATACTGACACAGTCCAAGCCAGCTGTACAAACCCTGCCTGAAAGTGTGACCTGTCTGCTTTAAAAACAGAAATGTGGTGAGGGGCTGCTGAAGTTATGTGAGTAACCTGTCCCCTTTCCTCAGGCCACTGAAGTTGACACTATAATTAACACTTAATGAGAAGTTTGCAAGAAGCTCTGATACTCTGCAGCTGCTGATCCTCCCCAAATCAACACTGGAAGACGATTCCTGGGAAGGCGAACTCCCTCTTCATGGAGAAGAAGTGTCAATGTGTGCAAAGTCTTCCCCAGCACCTTATGGCTCACCAGCTACACTTAACAGTCACTTTGATACCTCAGTGCATGCTATAAAACTGCAAAGGTTGCAAATATTTCCTGATGGAGATAATTAATTACTCTGTTTTCTCAAATAATGAAGTCGTATAAACTACTGAAAATTAACATCAAGCTTCTTTCCTTCAAATAACCTCATATTCTTAGCTGTAGATGATACTAATTCAAAAAGAATTAGTAGAATTATTTAAAGAGAATAAGACCATGACAAAATACAGGAGCAGATGTTCTTAAAGTGCCCTGAAGTTGTCCTTCAGTCAGTCAGTCAAGTCACTCAGCTTTCTGATTTTCCGCGGAGCTCTGCCTTTGGGAGGACAGGAGGAGGATGGAATGGGCTTTGAGATGCGACTTTTCTGGATGGCAGCTGAAACATATTAACAGTGCAGTAATCATAGTAAAGGATTAGAGGAAGAGCTAGTCGGTAAAGCATCCTGGCTGTTTTGGACAAAATAGAATAATAAAGTTTTACTATTATTTGTATTTCTTCCTGGATTTACTCACTCATTTACAGAATAAGTGGCACACTACACTCTAGTAATTGAGCAGTTTCCTACTACTTCAGGGTCCACTCTACATGGCAGCTGTAGGAACACACAAAATGCATTTTGCACTGGACAGAAGCCAAATCCAAAACAATGATAGATTTGAAAGTATCCTGAATAAACTGGCTCTGTTCCTTATCCTTTGTTTTGTGTGGGTGGTGGCTTAATCAGGCTACCAACACAAGTGCCCTGGCAGGGGCAGCTGGGGTGCACAGTGTGACATGTCCCTGTGGCCAGCCCAGCTTTTCACAGCGTGGCTGACACGCAGATTCTCCCTTCAGCTAAAAAAGGAGTTTCTCCTGGCTATTGGGTCAAACCATTCACACAGCAACAATGTTTCTAAAGATTTTAAATAATAGGAAACCATTTTGGAACACAAAATTGGAAAGTGACATCCAGGCTTCCTTCTGGTACTCATTAAACCCATCTCCCACAGACCACGCTGCATCTTGATTTTTCCCAGGATGATGCCACTGTCAGGTTGCAGGTGGCTATGGAGAGGGCAGTCTGCTCCATCCAGCAATGCTAAGTGCTGGCTTTCTGGGATGAAGTTTTCTGAATGTAGGGAAAGTTCCAGAAGTAACTGAGTTACTGAGTAACTGAGTTTTGTATTGCAGTATTTGACTGCAGAGCAATTCAAGGGGTCCTGGTGATGTGCTGCTGGATACAGGAGGAGCTCTGCTCCTGCAGACTGCACAGTGATCTGGTTTGAATCACCAGTCCTACCTTGCTGTTTCTTACTCAGAAACACTTCACAGCAAACTTCTATCACAGAACCCCCCTTGGGACGTGACTTTAGGGAGGAGTGAGGAATCTCACTGTTTTGTTTCCCAGCAAGGAAGATTGTTTCCACTGGTAACATTTTTCTCCCTCTCTATGCCTTTGTATGGAGGCAAGGGAGATTTTATCACTTGCTTCTGTTACTACCAAACTGTGGAATAAAGTACTTTATTTGCATTTCATATACTATTTTTACAGTGTATGAAGAATAATATTTGTGTTGAGCTGTTAAATATTGACAATAGTCCCACCCTATTTATCAAATACTGACAGCTGACCAAGCAAAGGAGTTAAAAATTATTTGGAAATTTGGATCTTCTTGAAGCCTTTAAATATATTTCTGGAAGTTGGAGGCTTTCCCAGTTCACACAGCTACTCTAATAGCTAGACATATTTTCTCCCTTCCTTATGCCAAGAACGCAATTAAGAAATATATAGCAGAAGGGAGGCACTTCTAAGGGACCTCACCTTTTTTTTCTTTTCTTTTTTTTTTTTTTCCCCCTCCCCGTTCTTAACAGAAGAAAAAAGAAGGAAAAAAAAAAATCTTTGTCTGAAAACAATCAACATAAGTGAAGAGCCAGCCTGAATTTGAAAATTTGGGGACTTTGGGATGGAGATCATAGGGCTGAACAACAATTCTGAACATTACAAATTCCAGATCCTTCCTGATTGTGCCTTTGTTCAGCAATGTTCTCTCCAAGATCTTGACTCTGCTTTTGGGTGGAGACCTCACTTGGTACATTGTCAGTGCAAACAGCACTGAAGTGTTTGTTCATGGTGTCAATTCCTACTCAGAGTGGCTGCCTAACCCCAGGGAGCCACGACAGCTTGTGCTGTTCTTGGAGAGCATCGCTTGGAGCACAGGAATTCCCTGAGATTCACCTACCAGCAGCAAGAAAAAGTCTTCACTGAGCACTGCAAAAACAACACTCTACAAAAATCATCTTCTTCCCTAAATATAACTGAGCAGAAGATATAAAGTGTATTATCCTAGTGATAACAACCTTCAGTGGAAAAAGTGCTCTTATCTTTTTAAAGTCATATCTACACATGCAGCACTTTTCAGTTTGTTGATAGCAAACAACTGCTTTTAAAAAGTAAATGGTTTTCTTTAGGCTATCAAAAAGGAGGAGACTTTCATGGACTTTGGCTATAAAGCTGTATAAATCCCAAAAGACTACAAATAATTCACTATTTGCTCCTTAGAAGCTAAGATAGATGGATAATGCAGAAACATCTTGTTCTGCCACTGATTTACTGAGTAAACGAATTTACACTCAGCCTTCAGAATGCAGTTAATCCCAGCTGTGATGGGAATACATCAGAGGAAACACATTTCTAACAATCATAAACATACTCATGCAGATAAACCTGAGAATCTCTTATAAAACCCCCCAAGAGAACATAATATTTTTTTTCCATAGATATCTCTCCTTGTGAACTAGATCATTAATTATTGTACTCATATGGAGCCACAGACATCAAGAAGGCAGATCTACTGTATTTCCATGTATAAACCCAGAAATTTAATGTGCAATTTCATAATTCTTGAATGATAAGATCTGTTTTATAGCAAAGAAAGTAATGTAGAAAAGACCAAAACCTGTCCCTGCCTGTTTGATACAATGAGATAATTTTAGTTCCAGACAAGCCATTTCCTAACATTATCTAAACTATAGCTCATAAAAGTTTATGGACTCAAATTCCAAATAGAGTAAGAAAACAATGGCTCTCAGTATCTTCACTAATGATAACAGCAGTTGGGTGCAATAACATTACTGATTGCAGTGAAGGCAGTTTATTTTACCCAACTCTGCTAGCAGCACTTTCTTTGAAATTTTAAAATAACAGCAAAGCAGCAGAATTTGTACAGGTGGTGTGCCCAGCCAATTAATATATGTGAGGGTGCTTGTATGACAGGGCTTTTCAAAGACCTTCCTCCTCCCATGTGTCAGCTTGGAAGTGTTTAACCAGAACATATTGCTAATTCCTTAGTATACAAACCTAAGTGTTAGCTACTTGGAAAAATAATAATCTCTCAGAAGACCCATTTCTGATACCATATTGAGTCCAACCTTTTCAAACACATGTCCCTGGGCTTTTTAAATTTGAACTTGAATCTAGAGATAATCTGAACTCTTACACATCCCCCCCAATCCATGACACTACCTTTGTCTCAGACTATGAGCAAAAGCTTATTTTTGTGCAGCAGAAACACACAAAAAGCCTGATGGGATCTACACTCTACTCTGGAACTAAAATGGACACAATGTCCCTATCATTAATCAGAACATGGTCTAATGGTACTCTCCCTCTCAATAAGTATCAGTGAGCCTCTGGAGCAGTTAATGACTGCAGACGGTGAACCCAGGGGTAGGATGGTTAATACAACATAGCCACTGACCAAGAAGGATTTTCTGGGATTTCCCTCTCACCCACAACATCACAGGCATGAATCTAAAGCTTTAAATTCATGATCATGCATTTCCTGATACAATAGAACTCCTGGCAGCTCTTGGAAACAATGGCAAAGTGCATCTAAACTATGCTCAGCAGAGATGAGATTTCAAATCCCTGTACTCTTGAATAGGAGACCTGTGTGTCTGATGGTTGAGTTTTTAACCTCAAGCAGCTCTGATAACTGCTTGTCACCGTACACAAGGGTTTTGGCACCTTTTTGTTCATCATTGCAAGGGAAAGTGTACAGGCAACACATTCTGCAGAAGAGGCTCAGGAGAATTGCAACACAGTAAAGGCAGATGCTTGTGTTTGTGACAAAGCAAATCAGATGACTCTGAACCTGGATTCTGGCACCAAAGTAGTAGTTTGCAAAGTACTATGACATTTTCAGCTTAGTTCTGCAGCCCCAAATTCTTTTAAGAAGGAGAGCCATCCTAAGTAGATCACAGACTTCTTTTTCAAACGAAGGGATTAAACTAAAGGCACAACCAATTCCAACAATGAAAACCAAATAACCAATAACAAATGACTGTGCAATAAAGAATTTGAATTTATAGAGGGTATAAAACAGAAAACCTTTTTTCTGATGTAAATTGCTTTGAAGTATTAAAGAATGGGAGAAATTTCAGTATCACTGCATAATGATCCCACATCATGTAAGAGCATGCCTGCTCAAGTCATAAAATAACCACTGGCACTACCAGTTCAGATCTGTTCCCTGGCCTCAGGGCTGCTGAAAATCATGCTGTAAACCAAACCTTCTATTAAAACTTAGTCAGGAGAATAGGATACAGGCCAGACTGGTCCAAGTATTATTTGATGAAAGAAAGACCCTCCTAAGTATTTACACTTTATAGCCCTAGTTTTTTTCAGCTGGAATCCATAAATGTTTATCCAGTCTTCCTATGATGTCCTTTGATCTCTTAGGAGTTTTTATTTTTAAAAACACAGACAACATTTCTGTAGCTGTATTGGACAAATAAGTAAAGGAGATGACACAGTGATCTGAACCTTTGTTTGGATTTTCTCTCAGTATTTATAAACACCAAGGCAATCCATCATTGGCTGCCAATGCAAAGAAATTCAAACTTACACAAAATACCCATGGTGATGTGGTGTATTTAATATAAGGCAGACCTATGGTGTGCAAGAGAGACTTCCCATCAGTTGTTTGTAGGGTTTTTGTTGTGTGGTGCTTTTATTTTTTTAAAGGCATTTTCTACTGTAGGACTATCACCAAACCCTCCAGTATCAAATGGATTTTTTAAAGTGGAAAACATTGAAGGGAAATATGTCTAAATAAACAATTCGGAGGCTGTCTTCTTGTGAGAAATTTCTCAGTGTTGTGAAACAAATATTCATATGAGAACTCAGCTCAAGAAAACCAGGCTTTACACTAACAAAAGATGGTAGTGAAAATAATCTTCACAGAGGGCAACAGGCAAAGCGTGGTCAGGAAGGTGGTGGGACCATGAGTGCCAGTGGGTCCCTACTCTGCAGGATCTGAAAGACCATCACATTTTTCACAAGCAGAGGAGCTGGGATGGCAGGAGCAGGGAGCTGCAGTGCTGCTGGGGGGTCTGAGCAGCACAGACCGACACAAGGACCTCGCTGATGGTCAGGAGAGCACAGGCACCCTGCAAGAACAGAGCTCCTCGTGGCCTGGGCATCCTGCCTTGGTCCCTTGCTTTGGCAAGAAGGAAAGGACTGATTGAACAGGCAGCTGATGTGGCAAGGCTCAGGCTCAATACCCAGGCACTGGCGTTCTGTGGTGTAGTTAAAGAACCGTAGGAGGAAGAGTGACATTGTTCTAAAAGCTCAGCTTCAAAAACAAACATGCAACAAAGACAGGAGTGTATTCATCCCCTCCTATCACATCTGTGCCCTGCAGGCAATGTTCTGAGATGAGTCTGTGAAACTCGTACTCGCAGCTATCTCAGACAGCTCCACCTATAACTGCCTCAGCGCTGGCTCTGCCGGAGCCTGACACGCTGCCAGGGCTGTGTACGTGATCCCCTCCTGTTCCTACGCAGTCCTAGCCGTGTTTAACTCTCAAGCATTTGCAAACACGCCATGCAGGAAAACAAGGTAAACATGCAAACGGGCTCGGGAGGACGATTTGCATCCACTGCGCTCGCTTGCGTGCACTGCAGAGGTGCAGGGATCCAAACACGCTGTCCCCAGGAAGGACCGTGCTGCTCTCAGCCCTCTGGCACTTGGAGATGCTCCTGCACTGCAGATACTGCTGCGATCCAGCCCCTGGACTGAGCTGCTTAAGTGTTAGCCAAGGATTTTTTACACGTTTTACAGCCAGAGCTGAGCTCCATGCTGCTGTGGTTGCTGCATTACCTCCACCAGTTGCTGAAATGGCAATTGCTTGTTCTAACACGCCTCTGGCAAGCTCTGCTCCGTGCCACTCTCCGTGCACCCTGCCCTGGCCCCTCTCCTGGGGAGCGCTTCTCATCCCGCAGTTCCTCCTTCCTGCTTGCCCAGGCTCTGTGTCCCCGCTTCACCTTTCTCATTCAAGGCTGAGCACAGCCCTTGCCAGGCCCCTCCCTCCTGACATCCCAGGCACAAAAGAAAGGGCAGCCCCATGGCTCTGTTTCGGGTAGGAAAAGACATACCACACAGACCTGGGGACAAGCTGTCCCGTGCCAGTGTCACAAACAGTCTGCACAACACAGCCTCTTGAGGCTTGCACAGACCTACTCTACGAAGAGAGAAGTCCCAAGGAGTGTTTGGGATTTCCAGCTGAAATTTGTAACTGGAAGGTGCCACCCCAAGCTACCGGGGCTCAGGGATGCTAGAGAAATTCACTGACACAAACACCACATTCAAAACAAGGGAGCTTTTGACTAACTACTAATGGAGGCCCTGCACCAAAATTACCAAATTACCTCTTCCAGATCCCTAAAACTGAGCTTATTCCTTGAGTCTATTGAAAAACAAGGAAGAGTTCACCTGTACAAGTAATTACTGCAGAATTAGTTTTGTGCCTTGGACTGAGCACAAATTAATTGATTTATTGATTAATTATCAGTATATATATTTGTCCTCATGGCTGTTAGTCTGAGCAGAGAGACTACAGTCTTACAGCTACATAGGGGAATGCCTTTTAAAAATGTTCTCTGAATACTTCATTAAAGATTTTTGGCATAGCTGAGGTTTCCTGTGTTCTGAACACTGCACAGACAAGAAGACATAAGCAAACAATGGCACTTTACTAAAGGCATACAAAAGAAAAACTTGGGAATAACATGGCCTAGCAGAGAAGTTGTGTCAGGGGGAGACTGCTGAGTGAGTTTGGCTTGTTTGTTAACCTGCAACTGAGATACAAAGCTTTGCTGCTAAACAGCTCACCCAGAGATGGGTGGGAAAATACTAGTTTTTTCCTCATCTGCATTTTGTAGGAAAGTTGACAGTCTTGCTAAGCAGACAGCCCTAAATGATACATTTTTTTGTACCCCAACTGGAAGCACTTAAGCAAAAGAGCTGCTACCTAGTTCTCCCCAGGGACAGATAAATCAGAGCTGTGCATTGGTGAGCACAAGTTCCATACATAAACATTTAGGCACTGCGATTTATTAGTTGTAGATAGCTCCAGCATGTTAATGTTAATTTATCTTCCATATTTCAAGAGCAGCAGAAGAACTATTCTCAGTATGAAAACATTTACAAGAGAGTTTATGCAGCCAGATTTGCCTACTTAAGGCTCTCACTGTATTTAGAGCTGTTGCAGCCATGCAGAGTCCTCTGGCATGAGGCACCGAGCCTGCTGTCAAGGATGTTTGATTTCTTGAGCAAAGCAGAGGCAGGACTCTCTCACTGGGGAACATTCAAGGTGCAGTGAAGGGAAGGGAGAGCAACTGATGAGATGCTGACAGACTTGTTTTTCTGAGCTGTGCAATATACAGGGCTTTAGAGGAAACTTCCCTTCTTTTATCCTCTTCCTCACATCACCAGCACCCACCCTAGTACATGCTGGAACTTTCCTAAAACTGCTCTGCACATTATCCTTACAGCTTTGCTTTTTTTCTGAGACAGATTCTTTGATTTAGAAGAACAGAACCTGGAAGTTTTCATTAAGCAGCATGGAGCCTGGAGTAGTTTCAGTAGCTGCAATTTTCTTACTGACATTGAAGTGGACTCAAACTCTGAACTGTCCACCCACCCAAAGCCTTCCACAGCACCTTCCTGCAAACTCCCTTTATCTTTGGTGCTAAGGCAGACTACTGAGACCCATTCATTTAACAGTGGGATAATATATTTGGAGTCACAGGTCAAATGGTTTCACCACCCAATGAAAACACTTTTTCTCCATCACTGACTCGCAGCCATGCATTGACCTTGCTGTACCCTGGCATATGGACCTGCCAAAGCTGGCAGTGACTGCCAGCCAGAGCAGAGGGAGTGCTGAGAAGACTTTTAGAAGAGAAGGAGATGGGTGCACTGCTACCTTTGAAGGACAAGTGGTGGGAAAGAAACAGATTCTTACCAAGTGGGAAGAGTAATTTGGGACAAGCTGCACAGGATGGGGGGAAGAATCACAGTGGCAATGCAGGGATAGGGAAAGATGCTCATAGCAGATACAGGAATCAGCATCATTTTATCATATACAGGAGAGAAGCAGAGAATCATAGAATACCAGGTTGGAAGGGAACCTCAAGCATCATCTGTTCCAACCTTGTCATGCAATAGTTACCATCCAAATACTTTCTTGCAGAAGGCATTTCCTTCCTGCCTGATGAACTCAGCAATGGCAACTGAAGCAAACTGTGACCTTTGCTTTTCAACTTGTCTTAGTAATGAAGTGAAAGAATGACAGTGAACAGCATAAGTTACAGCATAAATATACTGATTTTTCAGTCCTAGGCACTGACAGTGAAATATTCCAGACCTGCAGTTCACCCTGTGGTATAGAGATATGCTAAGCATGCTCACTGCAAACCCATGTGTGCTTTATGATGTCCACTCTGACAACTCACTTGCCTGCTTCTGTACAGCAAACAGCAGACCATGGCCTTAGCCCAGATTCTTTGTCTTGAGTTGCTTTACAGTTCTTTCCCAGGCCATTACATAAGAACTAATCTGTCTTTTGGAAAGATTTATGGAAAATATATTAATGTGGGAACCAATATTAGAGTTGGTTTTGCAAACTTGTTCACAGCAAAGCAATCAGGCTGTACCAAACCTCTATGTTCAGTCTGTCTGAATTTAAAGCACTTCCAAGGCTGAAGCTGAAGATCTGGATAATATACTGGGTAAATCATACAAAGTAAAAATTTTAAAAAGGAACATGTATCCTTCCCTTGTGGGCAGAAGGAGATGACACTGATGGCTCACTCACACACAAGCTTATTGAATCCTCTCTTCCTGGCTGCTGGATATTCATTCTGGGTGCAACAGGCTGGAGTGCCATGATGGGGACACATTTTTGTGATGAAACTCCTGTTCTAGTATTGTTAAAGGCCTTCAGCACCAAACCTGTGAACAAGCCCATACAGGATTGAGGTGGGTTTTTTGCTTGGTTGGTTTGTTTAATTGCCCTACACTTTCACTAATGACAGTGATGATCAGTCGATTGCTTCTTTAATTGTTACTTTTCCCACTGGAGCCTTCAATCTTTGTGATTTATGTGCTATAGTTATCAGCAGTCCAAATGCTGAAGTAGTTTGTCATACACAGAAAATGTGACAATTCTTTCTCCAGAAAGAAGCACAGTCTGGCATTTATAGCAGGTAGGGAGGTTTCAAATGCCTGACTCTCTTGGCATTTCTAATTGCTCTGCATATTTCTCATGTTTCTCATACTTCTCATCATTACCAAATCAAAATCATCAAACTTCTATTTGTTATTTCTTGCAAAATTATAAGAAAATAATCTCTTCTACAAGTGTTCTGCATTCTTTTCTTGTTTAGAAATGTCAGGGTGCAAAGAGAAAACAAAGTAGTAGCTTGTTTCCATTTTTGTTTCCCAGAGAGCTCTGAACAAGTGCCCTCTTACATGCTGGGGACAGGAGAAAAAAGTGATACAAGTAATAAAAATGACAATTCTGTTATTTTTAGACTTCTCACATAGAGAACATTCTGCAACATTAGCAAAGCTATAACCCATGTATTGAAAAAATAAAATCCTTCAGAGAGTCTGAAAAAGCCTCAAGCAACTTCCTCCATCTCTCTAGAACTAAAGATGCCCAATTTTTCAATACAATACTACATAAACTAATCTTCCCTCTAAAATGCCTTGTACTTGCCAAGATTTTTTTCCTGTTTCTTAGAAAACAAACAAAAGCTTGTTTTGAAAGAAATATGAAAGGAACCAAAGGAATTATGTTGAGCCAAAAGTCCTGCTTTCTCCACCCTCACTGTACTCATCTGGAGAGCATCTGGCAAACAAATACATTGATAGTTTAGAAAAGTCTTTTATCTGTCCTCACAGACTTAAAAGGAAAGTGGAGAGCATACACATTCTGAACTAATTGCACATCCTCTTTGTACTATTGCCATTTTGAAAAAGACGAGAGTACAGCACACAATACACACTTTTAAAGAAAAAGCCTTCTCTGGTAAGGCTGCATGAACCCCAGGTTAGTAAAACCTCCAGGAGAGAGGGCCAACCACGTTAACAATGATGAAGGGCAGCATATAAATCCTGCCTCCATACTGTAAGTGATACCAGAGCAGGCAACATACTCTCCTTAAGCAGAATTGCACAGTGTGCATCTCTCCCCTTGTACATAAATCTATAGCATGTGAGACACAGGGGAGGAAATGATGGTGCCTTTCATGCATATTTATGTAAATGTTATGATTACACCGAGTAATCAAACCAGCAGCATGCAAATTTGAACATGCATCATCGAAGAAATGCAAATATTTATATAACAGTTTAAGTGAGAAATATTTAGGACAGTCCTTTGCTAGGAAAAGATTAATTTTCAAATAGCTGACCATTGCAAAGTTGGAGGCTGGCTGTTTATCAGAATTTGAGCGTTCAGCAAACTTCCGAGGATCTAATTCCCTTCTGTGCTTACAGGTATCCTCAGGAATCAAATTCCCCACAGAGTGAAAAAGTAAGATAAACCAGTATAAACTGGCTAATTACTATGGTGTATATATCAAAATCCCAATTTTCTATTTTTAGTCTTTTTAGTATTTGGCTTCCTGCAGCTTCCTGCAATGAAAAATACAAGGACTCCAATGCCATTTCCTCCAAAGTGACCACAGTGTTGCTTTCTCACTTCTTCCTCAAACACGTACAGGCAAGATAAGAAAAAAAAAACCCCAACCTTTCTTAAAAAAATACATTATATGAACCATTACACTATATTCTTTGGCAGATGCATAGTCTCAAACATTATTTTAAATCTGCTAAAGAAGCTAAAACAGATTTCCAATGACTCAGACTGAGCAGAGCTCTTGGGAATGCTTTCTTGGCTGTCTTGCAATCCAGAACTAAGAAGCGATGGGGGAGAAAGCATTGGGGGCTTTTTTTTGCAGGTAGTTTCATGTTTTTAGCACTATCAAACTGGATTTCACAGGCTGTCATGCTGTGTCCTCATGTCTTGGAAACTTGGGTGGCTCAGCTGTGCACAAGGAGCTGAAAGGTCACACTGGAGAAAACAAAGCAGTCCTTGAAACACTATAAGCCACGGAATGTCTTGGGTGGTTTGTCCACACTTTTATTTCTGATCTATAATGAGGGCTAAAGTTTGATTTGAAGGATCTATTTTGGAATGCAGTGCAGATCTGTGGAGGCTGCCGTGCTGATGACATTACAGGATGCCTGGCAGTCCTGGCTGTCTTGCCACATGCTCCTCCCAGCTGCAATTCCATTTTAGCCATTCCTCCGAGCCCTCTAATGGACTCTCAGAGCCTGAGGATACAGATGTTAACAGCTGCCCTCAGTTATAAACAAAAGCAATCACAAATAGAAATCAGTTTTCCTGAATGGCTGACTACTCATCTCTCATAGTGATGGTAATTGGGTGAGACTGGGTTACCACTGGAATGCCAGGCTGTTGCTTCTGAATTTCTGACCCTCACACAGCAGAAGTGTCTCACTGCCTCTCCAACAATCACGGTTGGGTGCTATATTCTTTCACTTTCTTTGATTTCCTTCTACTCACTATCTATTTTATCTCCCCATCTTTGCACTCTATTCTGATTAGAGTTTAGCTTCAAATGGAAAACAGCATTTCTACCAGATTACTTTTGCATGGTGGGATTTGGGTCTCTTTTCAGGTTAAGTAAACTGGGCAAAAACTTTAGTGACAGAAAGATATCTAACATTGCACAGAGAAATTCCAAGAGCTGTTTGTCATCTGTTGGCTAGGGGAACAGACAACCCCCAGACACATTTAAAAAAAAATCTCTTTCAGTAGAAGAAAAACAGGATTTATAGGATTTAGACTGAGCTAACATACAATGCAATATTATGCCTGTCAATCCTCACTTATTTTTTATTAGGTTTATCTACATTTTAATAATTACTATAGCATCCCTCTTCTCTCATGGAATATTGTATAAAGTGTATTTCATTGAGGATTTTAAAGGTTTTATTATTTCTGTCACTTAATTTTGTCTAAGACTAGGGGGACAGAAGCCAGTCCACTACATATACACCAGTAAAATCATATTATCCCAATGGATTTCTATAGCACTTTTCCAGAATTTTAAGCAAAGAAAAGGTGATCTGACTCTATGCTGTAATTGTCATTCAAAATGTACTGTTCAATAGAATCACTGGCCAAGGTTCATCTATAAAGTGTACGAGAATCTTCTAAACAAAAGGTATTTCATGTGGTTAGTTCAGAAAACAACAAGCAAGCACTAGTACTATTAGTCCAGAGACTGGATCAATTTTGCCTCTTGAGACAAAACCTTTCCAGTCTTCTGCTAAAGCCTTTCATCAAAAGTAAAAATTAAACCTAGATTTTGCTATTTAACACCTTTTATTGTTCTTTGTAAGTTTGCATTCCTCTGACAAAATACAAGCCAAAGCATCCATTTCACATCTAACTGATTACTGATTGTGCAGTTCTAGTAGAGATCATGGAGCCTTATACCTTGGGGCAGGCAGTTAATGCAGTCAGCATTTTATACAGAGCTGAAGCCTGTGCTTCCTCTCGCCGGTTCACACTGTCTAAATTCAGTTTATTTTGGAATGTTTTTGTAGGTCCTAAGCCTGACTGGGCTCTGTTGATATTAACCCACAAAGATGAAAGTATTAATGGCAAAGGTTACAAGAAGAATATCTCAGAATTCTTAGACAGGATCTTGAGGTTAGATTCAAGTTCATGACTGTTACACCATGTATACCATTACCTTTTTGTCCAGTATTACATCTGGTAATTTTTAGGAAAGACTCACTAAGATTAGTTAACCAAAATGTTGTATATTTCACACCTTCTTTCCAGGACTAGGATCTTGTTCTACACCTAAAAAACCCCAAACCCTCTTGAAGTTTTACTCATTTCTGAAAGAAAAAGTCTCTTCCAACCTTGATGATTGTATGATTCTATGATTCTGAGAGCTCTTCCTGTTAAATGTTACCCAGGAATCATCTTAAATTAAACTAGATATTAATTTTGTTAAATTAATATCTAGTTTAATATGATGCTTAACTCATGATAAGAAAATCAGAAAGGACAACTATTTTACTTACACCAAGGAAACTAGAACTGAAAATAAAAAGGAAATACACAGGGCATTAAAAGCTTACAAAGAGGAAAAGAAAAAAAAAAAAAAAGTACTCTTAAAGTGATTCTCAGTTTGGGGCTGCCCTCAGACCCAGGCAGCGCTGGCAGCCTGGCCAGCCCGAGGTCAGTGCCCAGCCATGACTCAGGGCTGAGTGACCAGCAGAGAAAACCTGGCACCGCTCCACACCTCCCCAGGCCTGGGCTGCCCTGCCCTGTGCCTGCCCGCAGCCCTGTGCCTGCCCTGTGCCTCCTGCAGCCCTGTCCCTGCCCTGTGCCTGCCCTGTGCCTCCTGCAGCCCTGTGCCTGCCCTGTGCCTGCCCTGTGCCTGCCCTGTGCCTGCCCTGCGCCTGCCTGCCTGCCCTGTGCCTGCCCTGTGCCTCCTGCAGCCCTGTGCCTGCCCGCAGCC